>BCKG01000002.1:2000140-2101711 GCA_001600535.1 Yarrowia sp. JCM 30696 | reverse complement strand
CCCCAAGCCACAGCTTCTCTTGCAACCAAACTAACACAGTGGGCGTCGAGGAAACTAGGTTTCCGATACACGACGGGTGCATCTGTTGGAGTGTTTGACAGAGGCGCCGTTTCACCGTGGATGTCGGTGATTCGGTGCTGGTCTCAGCTCTARGGTGCATCTCAAACCCGTGGAGGATTTTTCTGGATGCGGTGTGCGATAACCATGCTTGTGTCCAAAGGGGTGTGCGATAACCATGCCCAGTGCCCAAAGGGGCTCTATGAGACTCGCGGTCAGAGACTCACAGGGCGTGCCCAGGGAACCCGTGTCTGAGGGCCTGTTTGGTTTTCAGACACGACGCTACAGTCCAGTCAGTTTCACCCGCGACCGTCACCCTCTCTCGACCCAGGAGGGAACCATGACTGCCCCCCGAGACGAAACTGACTAGCGTCCTCACGATTTTGGCGGAACCATCTCGTGAGCTTCTTCTACCTATTGATGATGGCGAACTTCAGCCCGCTCGCAGAACCTTCAGACACGCCAGGGGGTGTGTTTGCCGGTTTTGTTTTTGATTATCTGACAAGGCGACCATATCTCTTCCGTTACCCTCTGTGGTATTCGGTGAGGTCATGGTCATACTAACACAGCATGATACTAACAAGCAGCACCTTTCACCAGGACGCCTGAGGCACCCTCCGTGTCTCGGGGTCCTGCCCCAGTCTCATTCACTGGCTCTCGCTTCATTATCTGACAGTCCCATACTGTCCGGTCTTCCGAGCACCTTCGTGCTTGGTCTGTGGACGCTTCAGACACCCTCCGTGTCTGTTGCTGTTAAATGTAATTGATAATGTATGAAATGAATTAACCCAAGGGGCGTGTAGACAGCCACTACAGTAGTCAAATTTAGTTAATGAATGCATGTAAGACTGTAGAGCAGTTGTGGACTGCTTGAGGATGTAGTCACAATACAAGTAACTTGAACAGCTTATCAAGTAACTTGAACAGTCTGTCAAGTAACATTATCAGTCTGTCAAGTACTGTAGCTGACTGCATAGGTAAAGAGGTGTCAATCAGTTCTTCTTTGATGGCCGTAGGTGGAGAAGTCACATGACTTGCTTTAATGTGTAATATATATGTATGAGCAGCATAGCTGGAATACAGTCCAAACTACCGAAAATGAGTGAGTGGGGTTTCTCTGATCACTCAATATATCTGTATAGAAAGTTTTCCAGCTTTCATCAGTACTTGTAGTCGTTCCATGTCGTTCTACCTTAGACAGCTATCGTCCTACACGAACAGATGCTCCTGAAAAAGCCTAGTCTCAACTGAAACTTCCAATTGGGTTCTCAGTGATTTTTAGACTTGCCTCTGAATGCGATCAAACAACTTCTAACTCAACTTGGAATTTTATTGGTAATGTTTCGGGTATTTGAGTGTTTCCTAAACGTGTGTCAACAAAAGTAGATACACACAAAACTGTTCATAAAGAACCGAAAAGGGTGACAAAATACACTAAATGTTTATTGGTAACAGTACGTATCACGTGGTACTACTCGCAAAAATGCTGCTATCTCATATTAAAAATTATTGTCTTTATTGAGTTGGTCACATGTTTTACACATCATAAAATTAGAAGAACTTTTCAAATAAAATAGCCACTTCTATGAGATTATATTCATTAGAAACCTCAGAAGTTATTATACACTCCTATCTGCTCATTTTCCCAGTTGTGATTTTATTCAGTCACTTTGGTCCATTTCTCGTATTCAGATATTTGGATGACTAAGCAGAACATGAGTGACACGTGATGATCAAATAAGCTATTCTGCACTATTTGTTTGGGAACCTGAACAAAAATTGAGGCATTTAGGACAGCATTGTCATTGCTGCAGTATCTCTCGAAATAGATGTTCAAGTGTGGTGTTCGGAGTCGTCGGTTTCTTGTGGTCCACATTTTATTAAGTTCCATTAATTCGTCAAGTAGTTCTATTACTTTTATGCACTGAATAGCCCAATTTTTGTCAATCCCTGTTTGTGTTCGTTTAGTAACCTTAAATCTGTTTCCTAAGGAACACCACGTGTTAGTCAGCTACACGTGACGGACAAATAAGCTATAAATCATTATTTTGTTGGGGAAGTTGAGGCATTTAGGATAACACACTGAGATCTGAAATATTTCGCGAAGTAGAAGTTCAGATGAATTATTTAAAGTCTTGGGTTCATTTTAGTTCAACATTCACTGAGCTTGGTCAAATAGTCAAGTAGTTCTGACTTTTTAATGCACAAAACTGTTAGTAATCATCCTTTTGTGTTTGTGTTTGTTGAGTAACCTTAAACTGGTCCCCATAAACTTGCCCAAATAGCTTATATAAGCCACACGTGATCGTTAAATAAGCTATAGTGCAGTGATTTGTTGGGGTAGATAAGGCATTTAGCCTAGCAAGGTCAGATCTGGGCTATTAATTGAGATACAGGTCTGAGTGTGATGGTCAGAGTTAACTGTTAGTTTTAATGCAACTTTCGTTGACTTTGACAAATTTCACAAGTAGCTTCGTCTCATTTACACATCAAATACTCATATTTGTGTTTGTGTTTGTTTAGTAACCTTAATTTTTCCCAATTTTGCCTATAGCTTAAAAAGGATGAAGAAGGGAAGTGAGTTTCTTGCGAGACATGACAGGAGTTGAGTTTTTCAGAGGGTTAAGGAGTGTTTCTCGGGTCGTTATGATCACTTTGATACCAATAACGTCCTGTTTTCGTTGATATGAAGTTCTGCGGGGTGGTCACGTATGTTCATAGAGATGTATGACCCTTAGATTAAAGGGACAGATGACTTGATACCACATCAGCTTACCTACACTTCAGCTCTCGTGATAAATGAAACAGTTGTAAGTACGCTTCATCATCAGGGCAAGTCGAACTTGAAATAGTCCTCTCTTCAGTCTTAGGGTCTATAGTACTTGATGAAAGGAGTGTTTTGGAGAAGTCAGAAAGGTGTGATACACGGATTCAAGCTATAAGCACCTCAATTGTCGCTGATATATCGTTGAAATACCATACACAAAGAATAATTGAACCGCAATCTTACTGTGTCGTGTTCTATACTTCCATTAGTTCACACGAAGGTTCTTATCTCATCGTATCTGCATAATCAATTCCAAGCCAGAAATGCCCCCAAAGAAACAAACAAGGGAATCAGCTATACGGGAAATGGCGTGATATTTGTTTACTGTAACATAACCCTGACTAACCCTGACATGAGGAAGTGGGCCCTTTTTACCCTACTTTGAAATTAAGGTTACTCAACACGTTGTTAGTTCTAAATATAGAACAACTAATTATCTTGGTATCTGTGCATAAATTGTTGTCAACCTGTTAACATTCAAGTAATTCTGTTGAAAGCTGTACCATTGTAATCAGAAAGATGCGCTGTTGATGATAGAACCGTTCCTTAAGGGATATAAGCAAGACCCCATGTGCTACACTAAATCCCTCATTTACTCAACATATTCAGCTCTATAGCTTATTTTACTCAACAATTTTGTGAGAATAAACGGAAATTGGTGCATCACGACAACCTTTCAACTGATTACTTTAGAAATGGTCCCCAAAGCTGTGCTGTTCAAGAAAGTGTAATAGTAGAGTCTTTTATTCTCGTTCAGAAGAACGACCCGAGAGCTATGCTAAATCCCTCACTTTACTCAACAGATTTCTCAGCATATTTCTGCCTATAGCTTAAAACATCACCTGATTACGTCATAAAGTAGCTGCTTAGTAAGCAAGTTAGAAGAGCTCAAAAGGTGGGAGTTTTGCCATAAACACTTCTTAATACGTATTTCCTAGCTGGTAAAGTTGTTCCTAAGCCTCCTGACTTGCTTTTGAATTATAATCTATTTTATTTCGCTGTTGCTGATCAATATAGGCCAATTTGCAGACACAAAAAAACTGCAAGAATGAGCATCAGAGCAAATGGAAGGTTTGATGTTTCAATGACTACATAGAAATGATTCTTAGCAAATATCCTACCTGGCAGAACAACTTTTGAATGTTTGTCTCTTTTTTTGTTCATTCTGTGGCACTAGCAATTTCCCCCGTGTTTTGATTTGGTGAAGAACATTAGTTATTACTCGCTCAATAAAATTGCAATTCACGATCTGGCCTTTTAGTGACATATTAGTACCCTTTTTTCACTCGATCGAACACTGCTTGAAAATTCAGACGTTGTATTAAGCGTTGGGCAAGACGTTTACCAAACGCTCCAGTTTGATTCTCGCACCAAGAACGAACATACAAGTTGAAAAAAACAATCCAAATGAAAATGAAATACTATTACGTCAATGAGGACAAGCGGTCTTGAAATATTTAGAATGTTCAAAACCTATTATCTCAAGAACATCCAGATTTATAGCAGACTTAAGCCGACAAACCAACATAAACCTGTAACATCCCACCAATCTGCAAGATATAAAGAAGTGGTCTTAGAGAAGTGATTCTTCGAGCATTGGTGATCTAATATGATTGACTACTCCTGTATTTACTTCTTTCAGCAGTCATAAAATCCATTATATCATACTCTCACGAAAAGCATGGAAGACCAAATTGTGGAGAAAAGACCAGAAAAAATCCAAAACACTTATTGGCAAGTCTTGAGTGACGAAAGCTGTGATATTACACGTTTATTCAAACATATTGTCAATGTCTGTGCTCATGTATAAAAATTACAGCATTTTTTCCCACGAGTTGTCATGAATTGGTTAAGGCTAGATGTAATGATTCGTTGGCAGAGAAGAACAAGTAACTATGGACTTGGTAGCTTTTTTGGTACCTCAAATTACCCTTGGGTATTCATCTCGACACTTCAAGTTATACTGTTAGCAATTTCCAGCGCTGTTATAATTCAAAGGTATTATCTCAAGAAGTCTGCCAACACGCTGAATAAAATCTAAAAGGTTTCTGTGAGTATTTCAGAGTATATTTTGCGCGTGTTCCAATGTTCTCCAAGCATTTTCCATTGTAAATCTTTTAAACCAACTGAATTTCTGAAGAACACTCGATATAGCACTCAGATCTAAAGTCTCGTCAAGAAGACTAATAAAACCACAGTTTCCCCCAGAGTAGTTTGCGAAGCTACTCACAGAGATGCAGTATCCATGCCAGCCCTTCACCTCAAAACTACTTCTACAGTCACCACAGACTATGAACATCACACACCATGCCGACAAATAAAGATGTAATAGCATAGCTGGAATAAAATCCAAACAATTGGAAATGAGTCGGTGTCGTCTTTTTAATGTCCCAGTATATCTGTCTACGGACTTCTCGAGCTGTCATCAGTAATTGTAGTCATTCCATGTCGTTCTACTGTAACTTAGACGTGCTAAGAACAGATGCTACCAAAAGTTGCAATCTGAGAGCGAAAATTCAAATGCTGCACTTATCACTTTTTCCACATCCATTCCAATGTTATTTAACAACTTTTGTTTCCAATTGTGATTTTATTCGCCATGTTGCAGGTGTTTCAGTGTTTCTCAAAGGTAGTTAGCAAAATTACATAAGCACACTACAACTTATAAAGACCTAGTAATAGAGCTGGAAATATTCTGCAACTATCTTCCATGCGGTAGTTATCAAATGGTACTGATTGACAAAATTCTGCTATCTCATAACAACAGTTGTTGTCTGTTTCGAGCTGATCACCTCCTCGACACACCCTACACTCCCGGATAAAATGTGAAATAAAATAGCCACATCTATGAGACAACTACCATTGGAAACTTCAGACCTGGCTATACACTTCTATAGGTTCTTTTTTCCGATTGCGATTTTATTGAGTCACTTTGGACCATTTCTTGTATTCCATTACAGTGTGATTTTGGATGACTAAGCAGATCATGTGTTACACGTGACGGTCAATTAAGCTATTTTGACCTATTTGTTGAAAAATTTGAGGCATTTAGCATAACACACTCATAGCTGGAGTATTTCTCCAAGTTGATGTTCGAGTGTGATTCTCAGAGCTGTCTGTTCCTTATGGGCCAAATTTTATTTAGTTTCACTAAGCCTTCAAGTAGTTCTCTCATTTGTACGCACTCAATAGTCAGAAATGATGATTTGTGTTTGTGTTTGTTATGTAACCTTAAATGTATACACACAAATAGCTTAATTTCTTGGGTCAGTCACCTGTGATACTGTACACGTGACACACAAATAAGCTATATTGCACTTTTTGTTGGAAAAGTTGAGGCATTTGGAATAGCTAGCTCAGATCTGCTGGATTTCTTGCGATGGAGGTTTGAATGTGTCCTGAAGAGTCGCCGGTTCATTTTAGTTCAACTCTCGATGAAATTGGCCGCATATTCAAGTATTTCTCTTACTTTTATGCACTGAATGCCCACTTTTTGTCAATTCCTTTTTGTGTTTGTTTAGTAACCTTAAATTTGTTTCCTATAAACCACCACGTGTTAGTCAGCTACACGTGACGGTCAAATAAGCTATTCTTCGTTATTTTGTTGGGGCAGTTGAGGCATTTAGGATAACACGCTGAGATGTGATGTATTTCTTGAAGTAGAAGTTCAAATGAGTTATTGAAAGTTGCGGGTTCATTTTAGTTCAACTTTCATAGAAATCGGTCCATTAGTCAAGTAGTTCTGTCTCTTTCATGCACAACATAGTTAGGAACCATCCATTTGTGTTTGTGTTTGTTGAGTAACCTTAAATGACATCCCTAAACCTGCACAATTAGCTTACATAAGCCTCTCGTGACGACAAAATAAGCTATAAATGCACTTTTTGTTGAGGTACATGAGGCATTTAGCACAGCACTATCGGATCTGGGCTTACTTGAAGTACAGGCCTGAGTGTGATGCGTTAACTATGCTGTTTATTTTAGTTCAATGTTCATTGAGTTGGACAAATTATTCAAGTAGTTCCGACTCTTTCATGCACAAAATAGTTACCAGCCATCCAATTTTGTATAACCTTAAATCGCCATCCATAAGCTTGAACAAATAGCTTACGTAAGCACACGTGATGGTAAAATAGGCTATTCTGAGGTTTTTTGTTGGGGTTGTTGATGAATTTTTCCCAGCAAGCTCAACTCTGGAGCAATTCTGCAAGTAGAGGTATCATGGCACTTTCCAGAATCACCCGTCCTTTTTAGTCAAACTTTCGTTCATATTGACCGAATATTGAAGTATGTAGTTATGATGGTTTCATGCACCCAATAGTTCCCTTTCGCCCATAGTTGTGGTTGTGTGAATAAGGTATAGTCTAATTTGAGGGTTAGTCGGGGCTCTCAGGGTTAGTCAGGGTTAGATTATAATGTTGGAAGACTACAAAACTACATTCACCACTTAAATAATACGTCCATTTTTAGTTGAGAACTACTTGGCATCGTTGTTAAGGAATAGACAGGCACAGTTATTAGCGCTTACGTCAGATATATGAATGGAAATCTACAGCATGAAGTTTGTATGAGATTACATCGACGTAAAATTGATAGTATCTATCTCGTTCAATCTACATTCCCATTCTAGCTACTGTTGTGTGGTCCTTACCACCAGATTCTTCTTTGTGCTTACTAAGCATGAAATACTGAATACCAAATGGAATGTGTTTGGAGCATTGCTGAGGCACGAGTAATACGTCATTAGGGGTTTTTGGGTAGACACTATCGCCTAGAATACTCCTCAAGTCAATCAGTTGTCGGTTTACGAAAAGTTCAAAATCTCGAAATCCGCCTGACCATTACACCGGATTTTGTTCCAAATTTGTCGTGTTGGAACCAGCTGACTAAGCATGATTTTTGAAAATACCGGTTCTAGGACAATTATAATAGTTCCACATTAAAATTCAGAGCGTGCCCGTTAAGATGTTGCCATTAGTTTACGTTCCAGTCACCCGCAATGTGGTTTTGTGATCCAACGAAAATCGATTTCTACAAGTTTACCCTTGATTCGGGCTTTTTGGGATTTTTTTGGAACTCCCAAAATTTGAAAAAGCTTATTTTTGGTGTTCTGGCCCTGAGTCCCAAAGTTGGGAGAACTTTTGGAATCTAAGAAAAAAGCAGAAAGTGAGAAAAAATCAGAAAGTGAGAAAACTGGAAACGGTTTGGAAATTTGACGAAGTCGGAAAACACACAGAAACCAAAGCTACGCATGACAACGGCAAGATAAAAGACAAACGATCGAATATAAGTGTGTAATGGACAGGAAATCACGGAGAACATGGTGGAGCTTGTTAGAATTAAATATTCCCACGTTTTCGGCCCTTTTGTTGATTCAGCTATTGACAGCTCCAGAGGTTTTCAGCTGCTACCTACAGTTCGTACACACATGTAAAAACCACAAGTGTATAGAAAGTATTACCATGCCACAGACTACGTGTAGGTACCCTTCAATCAACGACACCATTCTATTTGGGGCTTCTGGAACATTTGCAAGAATCACCATTGAGGTCTGACCTCATAGAAAAGCTTATGTAATCACACACCTAAAAAATGCCCAAACTTTTAAACAAAGTCCGGTCGCCAAAAGGACTGCAGATCTTGACTGTTGTGACTCGGGAGCTTCAGATGAGAGTGAGTCGGTACGCATTCGTCCTTTTCTCAGTTTTCTCATTATTGACCAAGGTCCATGAGATCCGGTCAATTGTCGCTGAATAACCTTTTCCAAAAGCATGCATATTTGGAAATTTTGGAAAAAGTCGAAATCGAAGGTTGTCAGGGTTAGTCAGGGTAGCAGTCACATTTAGCTTATGTAAGCTACTTGCCCAATAGTTTATGGGAGCAAATTTAAGGTTATTAAACAAAGACAAAGAGCTACACACCATTTCATGCATTAAAACGACAAAACATTTGATTTTTAGTTCAGCTTTCGTAAACGTCTGAACAAAATGAACAGGCGACTCTCACCATCTTACCCAAACCTCTACTTCATGAAATGCCCAGGTGACTCATTTCTGCTGGTCGCCCTTGTATTCATCATTCGCGCCACTACACAATTCTATCTTCACCTCTAGGGTTTTTTCACCTCAAGTTTTCCCGATAATCGGGTGGAGACGTTCTGCAACATAGCATTGAACACGTCTTACCTTACAGTGAGACACTTGGTAGTTTTCTCATATTCTATAAAGTTTAATGTATTATGTGATTATAAAAAAAAAAGAAATGCTCTAGAACTGGCGGTGTTGTGCTAAATGCCTCAATTTCAGCAGGGTAACCTGAACAACATTGTACAGTAGAGCTTATTTATCGGTCACGTGTTGCTTATGTAAGCTATTTCTGTGGTAGTTCTTGGGAAACCATTTAAGGTTACACAACAAACACAAACACAAATCAACTATAACCGTCAATCCCATGCATAAAAGCGACAAAACTACTTCAGCACTTTGTGAAACTAAATAGCAGTTGGATTAAAATGAAGAGACAACTCAAGAGGTTACATTCAAACATCCACCTCTCGAAACACTCGAGATGTGCGTGCGTTGTGCTAAATGCCTCAACAACTGTTTAGGTACCCCACCAAAAATGAGTATGATAGCTTATTTGACGGACACGTGTACAATCAGATTATGTAAGCCATGTGTTCGATACTTTATGGGAATTGATTTAAGGTTACTCAACAAACCCAAACCCAATAACGCAATAGCTCACCATTCGGCACATGAAATGTACCTAACTACTTCAGGAGTAAGTTGATTGCAATGAGAGCCTAACTAAATCGAACAGACGACTCTGGAGAATGTACACAAACTTGCAGCTCATGAATTACTTCAGGTCTGAGCATGCTATCCTAAATGCCTCAAAATATCCAACAAAATGGAGAAGAATAGCTTATTTTGCAGTCACGTGTTGCTGACTAACACATGAGATCGTTCATAGAATTACATTTAAGGTTACTCAACAAACACAAACAGAAACTGACAATTATCAATTATTAAGTGCATAAAAGAGGGAGAACTACTTGAGAATTCACTCAAGCGTAATGGAAGTTTGACTAAAATCAACAGGCGACTCTTAGCATCACACTGAGATCTGTACTTCAAGCGATAGTCCATACATGAGCCCGCTGGGCTAAATGCCTCAAATACCCCAACAAAATAGAGCAGAATAGTTTATTTGATTGTCACGTGTGGCTTATGTAAGCTACCAGGACAAGTTTATGGAAGTCAGTTTAAGGTTACTCAACAAACACAAACACAAATTGAAGAATACTAACTATGTGGTGCATAAAAAAGACAGAACTACTTGAAGAATTGGCAAACATCGGTAAGCGTTTAACCAAAATGAGCAGGCGACTCTGAAGAATCCAGTATAACTTTTACATCGATAAATACTTCAGATCTCAGCATGCTATCCTAAATGCCTCATCTGCCTCAACAAAACAAAGAAGAATAGTTTATTTTCCAGTCACGTGTCGATGACTAACACGTGTGCTATTTTATGGGAGCCCATTTAAGGTTATTAACTAACACAAAAGGTTTTCAACAAAAAGTGGGTTATTGAGTGCATAAAAGTAAGAGAACTACTTGAGTGATGGACCAAACTTAATGAAAGTTCGACTAAAAGGAACCTGCGAGTCTGAACATTGCACTCAGACCTCCACTTCGAGAAATACTCCGGATATGGGCGTGCCAGGCTAAATGCCTCATTCGTTGTTATGCTACCCCAACAGATAGGAGCAGAATAGCTTGTTTTGACCATCACGTGTTGGTATGGTTGCTTAGTAATAGCTAGGTCGATCTTTGGCAACTCTAGGAACCTCACTGAAGAACTTGAACCACACTACAAACAAGATGAACATCAACTCCCGAATGTTTTGACCGCTTCTTTATTGTATCAACCACCCCTTTCATCGTAAAATTACCATACTGAGATCCATGTCACACGAAGTTTGACTAACCCTGACCACAGCTCCTTGCTTCAGCTTCATATGATTGACTACTTTCCGAGGCTACATATTCGTTGAATTTGTGATAGCAAGTCTGCCGTCTCTCCAATCTGGAAACGCTGGTTTTTTTTATTCTTAAGATGCATTATAGCTAAGGGCATGTTTTTTTTTTAAATTCTAAGGGTTTTTTTATTCTTAAGATGCATTAAGGGCGCAAAAAATCATTTTTCATTTCCAATAGCTCCTATCCACCCCGGGTTCACACAAGGCAACCTGGCCGAGTGGTCTAAGGCGCCAGGTTCAGGTGACTGAATCAATATCCTGGTCTCTTCGGAGGCGAGAGTTCGAATCTCTCGGTTGTCAGTGTATTAGAAAGCGAGCAAGAGTTCGTGGACTTCTTTTTTTTTCTTCTTTATTTCATTACGATAGGTGAGCTCCATTACAGTATGAGCTGTACAGGTCGTTCGGCTTGAATTGATTACACGAAATAACCAGCAGAAATCGATAGTAATACTAAGTCAGTACAGTCAAGCTACAGTATTTCTTTCTTGGTGGTTGTCCACTCACAGTCAGCTGTTTCAAACAATTCCCTTCATTTGATTACAACGAACATCTGACGACAGTACAAACTCCCCAACCTCATATAACATAATCAATAACATTTCATAAATATTTACTTAAGCTGGTGCTCCTTGTGCTCCTTGTCGTCTCCGTAAGCCTTGGTTCCGTAGTGACCGTTGATGCAGATGATGTCCTGAGGTCGGTAGTCCTGCTTTCCAGAGAAAAAGACCTCGAGAATCTTCTTGGTGCCCTCGGCGTATCGGCCCTGAGCATCAATGGAAGTACCAGAGATATGAGGAGTCATGGCATTTCCTCCTCCGTACTTGTTTCGCATGGTTCTCCAGGGGTGGTCCTTGGGAGCAGGCTGGGGGAACCACACATCTCCACCGTATCCTCGAATCTTGCCGGACTCAAGAGCCTCGACAATGTCCTCGGTGACACAGATGGCTCCTCGGGCGGTGTTGACGAGCCAAGCGCCGTCCTTCATGTGAGAGATGAGCTCCTTGTTGAAGAGACCCTTGGTGGAGGCGTGCAGAGGACAGTTGATGGTGACAACGTCACAGAGAGAAAGCATCTCTTCCAGAGACTCAACTCGTCGGCAGCCAATCTCCTTCTCGACATCAGCGGGCATGGCCTGGTAGTCGTAGTAGAGCATCTCCATGGGGTCGAAGGGCTTGCATCGCTTGAGGACTCGCTGGCCAATTCGGCCTCCTCCAACGGTACCAATGACCTTACCCTCCAGGTCGTAGGAGTCCTTGGCAACAGCAGCCACGTCCCAGCCGCCAGAGATGATCTGCTCGTGAGCAGGGACGAAGTTTCGGACCAGGACAAGCATGGTCATGAGAACGTGCTCAGCGACAGACTGGACGTTGGAGCCAGTGACCTCGAGAACGGCAATGTCTCGAGCGTTGGCAGCATCGAGGTCGACGTGGTCGGAGCCAACACCGGCAGTGATGCAGATCTTGAGCTTCTTGGCCTTGTCAATTCGCTCCTTGTTGATGTAACCGGGGTGGAAGGGGGTAGTGATAACAACGTCAGCGTCAACAATCTCCTTGTCAAGCACAGAGTCGGCACCGTCCTTGGAGGAAGTGGTGACGAGAGTGTGGCCCTGGGACTCGAGCCAGTTTCGGAGACCAAGCTCGTTCTCAGTACAGCCAAGGAGCTTGGGCTCATCCTTAGCGTGAGAGCCGGCATCGTAAAGAACAAGAAGGACCTTCATATTTGTAGTTGTTGTAGTTGTGGTGGTGGTGTGGTGGTGTTTGTGTGTTGATAGAGAATTGGAGGGGTCTTTCCACCCCTTTTATATTCTTTTCATCGTGATGCCTCCAGGTCGACGTACAATATCGCTTGCATCGATCATGCATTAGCACAGTGTTTAGACGGATGAGCTGTGCGGCTCAGAAATAAGCGAGATTCGATAGAGCGATTTATAGTGGATTTTTGTGTGATAAAGTAGCAAAAAGAAATACCATATCTTTTAATTGAGCTTTTCCAAATCGGATTGCTGTAGTTTCACGTATTTTTTACATACAAACATACCCCGTTCTGGTGTCTTGCCGGATACCCGGTTTGAGAATTTCCGAGCCGCACGGACGGATATCGAATTAATGAGCCGCACGCTTCGGCCAAAGTCGAAACACAGAACGTGGCTCTGAAAGCGTCATTAAAACAACCTGAAGGCACGTGGGGTAATACCTGGTCGCTCAATAGGTCTGTCACTCTCCATTGTAAAAAATTGATAGAGAGAGATCTATTCTGTTTCTAAGAGTCTCTCCACTCGCCATCACTCACCTGCAACTGGTAATCAAGTAAGAAATCTCACAAATATTGGATAACATATCTAAGTATTCGTACCATTACTGGAGACCAAGTTTATGCGTCCCTATTACCTCAACTTTTCTGTTAGTTACTTGTACTGTAGTGACCAAGATTATTTTGTATTAGTCAGCAATTGACCTTATTCAACTAATCTCCAGCACAGTTTAACTCAACTCCACATCCAACTCATGAAAAGCACCCTCGGCAACACGATACCAAACGAAGTCTGGCTCAATATAGGCCAGAACCTCGATACCCAAAGCCTGCTCAATGTAAGCTTGTGTAGTAAGAATCTCCACAATTTATTCGCGTCCCAGATCGTCGATTCGTTCAAACTGTTTTGTCCATGGTACCGTTCAAATGTCACTTTTGCAGGTGTTTACAGATACTTCTTTGAGTCAAGTGAGCTGTCCGAAGAGACAATTTCAATGGAACCAATTAACAGTTTTCTCCCAGACGAATTTGAATGCATTCTTGGAGGTCAGATGGACTATTCGCAAAGTGTTGAATGGAATAACCTTAACGTGGGAGACAGCCCACTGATTCCATTCAGGGGACAAATTCACCAGGGAGGATGAATTTGGTCACCTGATGCCGTGCTCGGTTGAGCACTCCATAAGGGTGCGAAACCTCTCCTGATCCAGTCTCTCTGTCGAGAGACTGTAGAGGTTTGTGATCGGAACGTCCTTCCAGGAAGTGATATGTAAGTCGTTAATGTATTTGTTATATAAAATTTACTTTATTCAACACAAAGACATTGCACATCTAGACAATTCGCACTACCCAGTCGGCGTACCATCACACAATGCTGTTACAACGATCGAGGTCTTCAATGTGATGAAAGCCTAGTTAATCTTTCCGAAAACCAACTCATGTGGCAAAAAGGTGGCATGGTTGTGATTGGCGAGCATTACAGTCTAGGTGCTGTCCAGCTGAGCATTGACAGAGATAAATACACATATTTGGACGAATTCATGAGTCCGGAGGCTTTGGTTATCGAGAGTACTGCTCGTGATGATGATTCGTTGCTCTATAGCTTCAAGTTGCTCTCGGGGCCTAATGTCTTAACGCGCGAAGCTGACTTTCATATTGAGCAGCCTGACCACTCATACGATTCGTTTCTTTCAGGAACGCATTTGTTTACATACCTTAGTTACGAAAAATCGCTAGTCTATGTCAATGAGGAAATCAATATCGCACTTCCCAAGACTATGACACCGATAACATATTTCGGAACCGGTAGGCTTGTTGCCATCTACAGAGGCAAGTTTTACTTCTACATTGAATTTACTCTTGTCAGACAGACCTATCTCGGCAGTCAAGAATGTCGTGAAGAGACACTGATTCCAGACTTGGAATGTGTCTACTTGAAGCAGGATGACAGACATCCGCGATTCCTTTGTTGTGTGGTGCGCGATGGTTGGATGCGTTTCATCTTCGATCTCGAGGAGATGAGGGTGATAGATTTGCCTCATGTGGCTGGGAACCCCATCTGTATGCCCGGCGTTGTGGGTGGAAAACTGCGATATTTTCCATTCAGTGTGGACTTTGTGGGAAACAAGTTGAGAGATACGGCCAAGTCGGGTCAACATGAGTATATCGACATGCCATGAGTTTCTCTTGAGTAGGGAAGGAGAGGCGTCTTTTCATGGTCGAAATTACATACCTGCAGTGATCATGTTCTGCACACGGGGACGACATAATACCACTTCTCTCAAAAACGGGGACAGTAACTTGACAATATTCTCTGACTGGACGGTAAGGGAAAATAAACAAACACGACAATACATCTCCACAGCTTCAATGGTACAGGTAATTGAATGCTATGAAAAAGTTGTGGGCTTTGACTTCTCTTCTTGCACTATTATGTCTTTTTTTATAATCACTACTGGTAACAGCAAGTAGAATACTTCAGCTGCAAGATATGAGAGCTGTTAGACCGATACACCTGGAAAGATTGAAATGTCTTTAATTTTGTATTACAGTAAGGGCTCGAATTCGATATGGAAGCTATTCTTTAGATTACATCTCTTCATGGTCACATATAACCCGCCTTTCGCTATCATAAGGTACTTAAAAGGATCTTTACTAATGTAGTTGACTAATTATTGGGACATTTACAAGTAGAAGTAGGCTGCTCAACTAAGGTTTCAACTATTTTCGAGGTCAGACACAGTCATTCATTATCCATGGCTGCCGCTACTGTACAGTAAGATCATACGTGTCCCTAATACTTCTCGAGTGCGACCCGTGGAAGTTGTCACAGGTATAACACTTCAAGTGTCACATCACAAAAAAGGACATGCTACAAACCAGTGTTGCGCCAAGTCTCATCTCGACGCGATTAACGTTGATGTAATCTGAGTTCATGCCACTTGGGCTTAATTATTATGCAGGACGTGTCACATTGAAGAGCTTCGTCACGACACATACACAGCCGACGGAGTACATCACAAAATGCACTTTTCCGCCGTTATTGTCGCAGCGCTGACGCTTCTGGTGGTCAATGCCGCTTCAAACGACACATTACTGTGGGGCCCTTACAGACCCAACCTGTACTTTGGAGTCAAGCCCAAGCTCCGAGAGTCCCTGCTCTCTGGTCTCATGTGGTTCAATGCCGATTCTTTCAACCACATTCACACAATTCGACACGAGTGCGAGCAGGGCGACAACATGGCCTCGTTCGGATGGCACGAGTACGACTCTCGTCTCGGAGGCCGACAGCTGATCGAAGATGTCAACCATGACGTGGACATTACCACCGAGTTTGTGACATCTGAAGATGGAGAGTCTTGGGGAGTTCGGGTGAGTGGCAAGAGACGTCAGAACAAGGACGGTGTCACCTCGCTCGTCTTCTACTCTGGTTTGGAGGGTAAGGGCAGCCTGAACGGACCTACTTCTTCGATCAAGGGACACAAGAATACTGTGGAACTTGAGGGTAACTCTCCTGATCTGGGCCAATTCACCATCACCATCACCGAAAAGGGAAAGAAGAACGTCCATCCTACTGAGGACCATCCCATTGCCAAGCAGATGCTTCTTGACAACCTGCAGCATGCCTCTCTCAAGGTCCCTACTGGTAACGTGTGGAAGGCCAAGGGCGTCTTTCTGACCCTGCTGCAGGAGCGAATCTCCAAGCTGGCCGAAAAGTACCCCGAGACCGACCAGGTGCCAGCTGCCTGGGTTCTGCAAGTGGCAGACCAGGGTATGAAGGGCAACCTGCACTTTGTCCAGCTCACCTTTGAGGGAGACTTTGAGTTCGACGTTCTGTACAACACCAAGGGAGCCATGCTTCAATTGAACTCGAAGAACCTCGACGAGGAGATTTCTCGAAACTCAGAAATCTTCAACACCAAGTTCGATTCCATCTTCCCCGTTAACGCTCCCTTCGACACCCCCAAGCATGCTGTTTTTGCCAAGAACATGTTCTCCAACCTTCTTGGAGGAGTCGGTCACTTTTCTGGCTCTTCCTTGGTCAACCGAAAGGCTTCCGAGGAGTACGATGAAGACGAGGAGAGATTCTGGGAGGGTGCTACCCACTCCTCTGCAGCTGTTGGCGAGGAGGAAGGTCCCTTCGAGCTTCTGACTACTGTCCCTTCGCGACCCTTTTTCCCTCGAGGATTCTACTGGGACGAGGGCTTTCACCTTATTCCAGTCCTCGAGTACGACTCTGATGTGGCCCTCAACATCCTGGATTCTTGGATGAACCTCATGGACGAGGACGGCTGGATCGCTCGAGAGCAGATTCTCGGACCCGAGGCTCGATCCAAGGTGCCTGCCGATTTCCAGGTTCAGTTCCCCCACTACGCTAACCCTCCTACCCTGCTGTTGCTCATCTCCAGAGCAATTGAGAAGTTTGAGAGCCATCAGCGAGGTGAGACTGCCCGAGAGGTGCGAGATCAGTATTCTACAGAGTACTCTCTTGGCGACTCTCTCATTTCATCTCCCGAGAAGTTTGCCGCCTTCCTCGAGAAGCTCTACCCCAAGCTTCAGTTGCACTTTGACTGGTTCCGAACCACCCAGAAGGGAGAGGTCAAGGAATGGGACCGAGAGGCGTTCTCCAAGCGTGAGGGTTACAGATGGAGAGGACGAACCAAGACTCATTGTCTCACTTCGGGCCTGGATGACTACCCTCGAGCTGAGACTCCCCATGCTGGCGAGCTTCACGTCGACCTTCTCTCTTGGATCGGTCTCATGGCCCGATCTCTCAAGGACGTTGCTCAGTTCCTCGATAAGCCTGCTGATGTGAAGAAGTACGCCAAGATTGAGAACGCCATTGTTCGAAACCTCGACGATCTGCACTGGAGCGAGGATGAGCAGGCTTACTGTGACGCCACTATTGACGACTATGAGGAAAATGCTCACGTCTGCCACAAGGGTTACGTCTCCCTGTCTCCCTTCTTCCTGAAGCACATTGACCCCAAGTCCGAGAAGCTGTCTGCTGTTCTTGATCTCATTTCCGACCCCAACGAGCTCTGGAGTGATTATGGTCTGCGATCTCTTTCCAAGTCTTCTCCTCTCTTTGGAACCAACGAGAACTACTGGCGAGGCCCCATCTGGATGAACATCAACTATCTGGTGCTCGATGCCCTCAAGTACTACGGTGAAAACCCTGAGGTCGACCCCAAGGTGCGAAAGCAGGCTGCTGACATTTACTACAAGCTGCGACAGAACACCGTGAAGAACGTTCATGACCAGTGGAAGAAGACTGGTTATGGATGGGAGCAGTACAACGAGGACACTGGTGCTGCTCAGGGAGTCAAGCACTTCACCGGATGGACTTCCCTGGTTGTCAGCATCATGGGCATGCCTGAGAAGCTGGACGTCTAGACACCAAAAAAGCAATGAACAAGGGGATGCCGAGAGTAGATAAATATATATAGAATAAATGATACAATGAACATAAAGCAGATGGCCTTGTAAGACGTGCAGATTATGCGGCAGTAAGCCGCCTTCACATTAGTACATATGCATTCTGATTAATAATATATTACAATATGTCTTTTACATTGTCCGTGCATGATGAGAGTCGCTGATCAGACACTTGGTTGGCTTCTGGACGTCTAATCCAGGATGGCCGAAACGTGGTGCTGCTTACTTCCGTTGTAGGCAGCGAACTGGGCAAAGATGATGAGATCCTCCACGATTGTTCCGAGAGAGCCAATCAGCCAAGGCATGTACTTGATCACGTAGTCCCACTCGGTAGAGAAGAGCAGAATGTAGCCGGCGTAAGTGAGGTTACCGAGCAGCGAGAAGATGAAGAACAGCAGAGAGAGACCCTCAACCGACTTTCGTCGAGTGTTTCGGATGATCTGGGGGATTCGGGCCAGCAGGTAGAGAGCGGCAGAAAGGTATCCCAGGATCTCGGCTCCCACAGGCATGGGAGGGTCGTCAACAGGAGGCTCTCCGCTGTCGTTGGAGAGGAAGTATCCCACGGTTCCGGCAGCAAAGACCAGAACAACAGGCACGCCGTATCGAACCCATCGGCTCTCGGTGGAGGTGTTCTCGACGATGGGCTGCAGCACGCCATCGCTTCCTCGTCGGCTTCCTCGTCGGTTCAGCAGGGGTTCAGTCTCGTTCTCGTTCTCCTCGGGTGGTGGGGGCTTGTAGTAGGTGTAGTAGACGTAGGAGGCGATGATGAGACCGTCGGCAAAGCAGAACCACACGGCCAGGAAGACCACGTTGGATCGCAGACCGGCCCACAGGGCTCCTGCGAGGTTGGTGATGTCTCCAACCAGCCAGACCAGAATAAATCCAATGGCAATGCCCTCAGCGGACTGCAGGCGCCACTGCTCGATGAGTTGAGGCAGCAGCACCACGATCCAGCATGCCAGCGAGGTGGAGCCGCAGATTCCGGCCAGTTGTGTTCGTAGAGTCGACATATCGTCCTGTTTGGAGCGGTGGTGAGGTCAACTGCGAGGCGAGCAACACAAAAGACGATAACTTTATAACTTAATGTGAAAATGGGAGGTGACGTCTGGAGTCACTACGCAGCGTAAATAGCGATACTTGGGGCAAAAGGGGGCGTCTAGTGGACTTGAATCAGTTACGCGCCGCAGGTGAGGCTCGTCTCCAGCCTTATTTGTGTCTGCTGGGGGCTCATCACGGCTTGATCAAACGTGCAGTTGTATGCCCAATCTACAACCTTACAGTTGGTGAAAATGTTTTCAATAGCACACAGAGTTTGACAGATGACGAGCCGAACACTTTTGCGAGAGTGTAATGGGAGCGTTGCAAACGGTCTGATTAGGTGGCCGGGCCGTGGAGATTCGAATCTGCAACCGAGCAAATGGTCCTATATTGCGCTTCTTATCAACCGCTTATTTCAAGCCTCTTATGTATCCTTGTTAACCGCATCCCTGGTGCAATTTGACTCACCTCACAGCAACTTCAAAACCTGACGAGTATTAACGCTCGACGAAACACTACTCCTGAACGTTTATTCCAGAACCAATATGGCCTGTTTCAAACCGTATACGGGTGATATTTGCCTTCTAAACTCCTTCCATTTCGCTCAAAAGGCTTTTTCAAAAATCAGACCTCTCGGGTAGCATAAATTCTAACGGATACAAGGTTCCGGGGTGCCCCTACATCAATGCATCTGAGGGAAGTAATCAAGATAAGAGAGCGATGGAAAGTCGTCTTCCAGCAAATTGCACGCCTCGCTGATCCGACAACTGCTGCTAAAACTTCTATCGGACCACTGGTGCGTCTACTTGAGACATTTTCGCTCTGTGTCGTTATCTTAAAAGAAGGTTGATGGGATGACCTTGATGGGGGCAGAAAAATGACACATAGGCGTCAGTACGACCTTTACGGATAAAATCCTGCCTTTCGGAGACATATGGGGACTTGAAACTGTAGCCAGAAGGTCTACTAGTCCCTCAATATCTCTTTCTTGCATTTTACCCCTAAATAAGTGCCGTTCATGATCCACGTGACCACAACTTTATAGGCGATGCTCCCAGACACGCCTAAATTAGGCATGCACAACTCAACCATTTTCGTATCGGACTCCGATAAAGTGCATATTACCAGTATAATGAATTAAATGAGTAAAATGTCGAGAAAATTGCTTGAAAAATCAGGGAGCTGATAATGAGGCATAGAATGGATAGAAAGCAGAAATAGGGTGATTTTCCCGGTTTAGCGGTAATCATGTGATTTCAGGCGATGCCATAGGCTTGGTTGGTAAGCCAATTTGAGCTACAAGATTGTTTTGAAGAATACAGGCCGCAAGTGAGACGGTAGCACCTCTTTCGTAGTTGTTCAGACTGGTTTTGCTGAGAGTAAACTTGCTCACTTCTAGAGTCTTCAAATTGCGGTTTGTTGCAATTGCGACTCAATAGTGGATAATAATCCTTCCTGTTTGCCGCTAGCACCGCGGTAAGCACTATAGCCGAAACTACAAATTACCCGTTGCGGTATCGTCTAGTTCTTTATAAGTGCTAGCTAGTGGAACAGTCGCGTCTACCTTAGTTTTGCGTCAGCCAGGGCGCCAATAGAATCTGTCAGAATGGTGCCTAGAACTTCTACCGTAGCGAAATATTACTGGCTACTGTACAGTACTTTGAAGTGTCTCGGAACAAAAGAAAGACATCTTTCTGCTTTCTCTCCAAGCATGTTGGAAGATCTGGACATTGTCTGAACAGGAACAACGAGAAGTATCAAAAAAAATCACTTGCACGTCCAGCTACAGTTTGAGTCACTGTCTCGAAGAGTTCTCACAATGTCTTATCGGTTCAATGATACCGGAATTGCTACATCAAATCAGCCTCTTATTATCAAGCTGAACCGCGCCTAGAAACGCCAGCCTTATAGCAACACATTCACTAACCAGGAAGGCCTGATCAAGCTGGTACAATCGAGCCTAAATGCTGTTGTAAAAGGTTTCGGTGACGATTCAGATTGCCACTTGATGAATATCACAGTGTCGTGTCTCTTATGGCACCACTAATGTGTGAGAGCGCTTGTACATCTGCGCTCTGACATCATGTCTCAAGCTTGAGCACATACAAGAGGCGGCAGAAGATGACGATATTTTGCATGGGCTAATCATTTCCGATTGAAGACAATACTCCCGCTAGATAGCGCCATCCAGCCCATATATTCTGTGCAAATGCAACGTGGCCTCGGAAACCCCGCATAACTTATAATCTCGGTTAACAGGACGGAAAAGAAAAAAGGGTGGTATCAAGGGAACTGTTATGCTGTTGAAGGCAAGCTCTAAACAACGGGGTATTTCCTGGGTTTTTGGTATCTGTTCTGAGTGTTTCTGGTGGTATTCATGAGAGCTCCAACTGGTATGAACCACAACACCTATACCATATCAACAGAAAGAAATCAAGACGAGCTCACCAGCTCTATCTCACAGGATATCTCTAACGGCAGATATCGCCAAGATCCCGCCTCCACATCAACAATGGCTAGGAGATCGTTGAGCACAGTAGTGGGCTTAAGGGCTAGGGCAGGCTATCGTACAAGTGCCATTGTACAGAAAGTTAGGTTTTGTGGGGATAAGAGTGCGGACTATTACCCCGGGGGTTCATAGTGGGGAGAACCTCGTCTATCGTTTATTCCCGGTGCTACTTGTACCAGAGACCCTTAGACCCTGTCGCTTGTGGATTTATTCCTGTTCAAGTCGTTTTTTTAAGCTCAGTTATGCATTTCCCGAGAAGCGACTTGAGACCCATAAAGTTGAAAAGGGTCCCCCACAACTATAGACGCTATTTTGGCACCGAATAGTCCGCACAGGGTCCCTGTCAAAAAAACCCGGTTTGAGCGTCGGAAAAGTGCTCACAACGCCTCTCACAATAGCGATTTGAACTTTCTTGTCCTCTCAGCTGTTGTCCCGATGGAAGCCAGTCTGTAGTTGTGCCTCTCAGATCAGCCTACCGGTACTTGTACTTGTAGGAGCAAGAATGGGTCGTCTCAGAGGAAAAGTGGCTGCTTGTTTCAATCAGAGTCGATTATTCAGTTTTTAGGACAGAGGGGAAGCCCAGGGATATACCCATATGCTGCTTACCAGCCCCTTAATACTTTGGATTTTACTCGTATTAGCTTGATAAATGTCATTCTATGATCGTAGCACCAATTATTGCGGCCACTGTCATGAGTTGCATTGACTGCCATTGCATACGAGCTTTACAGTACAGTGTACGAGAGGCGCACTTAGGTAAAAGTTCCTCCTTACTCTCGGAGTTCAACAGGATTTAACGACTGAGCCGGACATGCATGGAGGTGGGAATCTAGAACCAAAGGATCTCCATTGCGGCTGTTTCATCTATTCATATAGCAACGGCATCAAAATTGTATCTCACGGTTGGATAGCCGTTGTTTTGTTTTTCTGCACTCTTGATTCAATTGGAGCCGGCTAGCAGTTGCTTTGCCTGTTCTATTATTGGCATGGTTGTGAAACCTGAAACACTGTGAAGAAATAATAGCAGAATATTCACTGCAAAAATAATTCGCATGTCAGGAGGCTAGAAGCTATGGCGCAATCACACGGAACCCATAATTGTCACCTATGCCACCGTCGTCGGAAACCTAGTGGGCTCATTTGATGGCTGACCATGACACAAAGGTCCTATCAGCCCTCTCTAATACGGATTACTTCAAATTTCTCATCCATTAGGTGCCTGTTTTAGGTGAAGGAAAAAGAAAGGTGAATATACTCAGAAACAGCCAAGCAAAAGCAATGACCCTGAGGCTCAACATGTGCCTATATGTGCAACACGCATAGTGCATGATACACTTCCAGCAAACGGCAAAAAGCTATAACTCTCAGATTTGGCGATTTGCAAAAGCAACCAAGATCCCAATTAGTCCAGCTTGGTCCCTTTTGGGCCATAATTGATATGGCTGCTTACGATCCGACCTATAGTCGCGTTTTGCCAGCCAGTTCTTCCCAGGCAGGTGTGTATGCCCCCTAATGAGACTGTCTCACTCTTACGACTCCGGCCATGGTCCGGTCCATGTAACCCTGCGGCTAGTGGTTATGTGCAATTGCAATTGTGCATGTCTTCTACTAGGTAGCGACTGACATGGACGTGGGAAAAAGGAAATAAAATATTCTTGATGAGACAAAAGTTGAGGTGAGAACTGATCATGAGACAGTTTTATGTCGGAGCTAAGAATAGAAAATAACGAGAGAAAGATTTTCGAGGTTCTGGAAAAAGCCGCAGAGGAACAACTAGGGGCAATGGTGGGGTTTGAAAAGCGCTGTTCCGCCGCTAGTGCTAGTCTCTTTAAAGTGTTCGTCACCATTTGTTATGAATATATGGATTCTCTCTATTTTAGCCCCAGCTGCACAGGTAGGGAGGGCCGGTAGCAGGCTCGTAATACCTCGTAAATTCTCGTAAAAGATAATAATAATAGCCGCGGCAACAAACTCGAGGTTGTGAAACTAGTCGCAGGAACAACTGCACACCTTTTCAAATACTTCGCGTGTGGACACAGGCACGAGACGCGTCTGACACCTCTCTCACACGCCTCATCCACTGAGACTGTTTCACAGCGCTGTAAAGTCGTCAGAAAAGTAGCCCTTGGTTCAGATTTCGCTTGGTTCGTCTTTCTTGGCCTGTATTCCGGCAGCTGCCTACCCGCAAACGGCTCGAGAGAGCCATGCAACTAAAATATCCCACTATCGATGCAGGCACTTATTTCTTTGCGGCCGTGAAAGCCCAAGGCGGACATTATTTCGGAGCCACACTCTTTGTTCACATCGGAAACGGTACTTGGGGTTTATGGGTTCATCAACCGATAGACCGACGACTGTAAGGGATGTAGTAGCTTCTCCGACTCCTTGTTCTGCAATAGCGTCGGTCAGCTAATTTGGATCACTACCTCCAACTAGACCAGAAATAAATTCCAACGAATGGAGAGTTCAAGAATGCGAAGAGACGAAGATCTTGGTGGTTTGGCTTCATGCACTTTGATTGGGCTTTACTTAGCTTGTGAGATTCTGCTGCTCAAGCACCACGATAAGTAAACGCCACAGCAGTTAAAGGACGACGCCACTACTTAGCACCGTTTTCCACGTCAGTCTCCATTGTCAGTATTCTTGGCCGTTGTGCATCCACCTACCTTATTCGGATCGCTACCGGTATGCAACTAATGGAACTAGAGGGATGGATTCCAGAAGGACCCACTAGTGACATGCTTGTAAAGTGGGCCGTCCGGGTGACAGCTATACAAAGAGAGAGGTCCGAATTCTCCGAGAGGATGTAGGCAGATCACTTGTCAGCGGGGGACCTTGACCAAGCTTGACAGCAAAACAGGCACCGAGGTGACACTGCCTCGGCTACCTGCCTGTTTTGGACTAAGATGAGAGGACACTAATCTCTTTGCACAAGTGCTTTGTCACGAGATTGGCTTTTGGAGAACGGTGCTACTGCCGTGAGTGCCGTGCCATAGCTATGAGTAATCAGAAACTTCACAGGGACCTAGACCAAGATATTTGACATCTTTCTCCACGTGCGTGGTACAGGTATGAGATTTTGGAGATTGGCAGTCGGATGCATTGTTGGAGGAAGGCTACGTAGACTAAACAGAGCTAGGGGACGAAATGGCGGGCCAGGCAGTCTATACCCAGGAAGTCGATACACGAGCCAGCCCGCATTTCGAGTCCCCAAAGCCACTGCACCACTTATAACAACACGTCAAGCGTCCAACATGATTTTAGCGGGGGCTCAAATTAACCTTACCTCCAGCCGGCCGAAATACAAACGAATACGAACAAGCTGTTGGCAGGAGACCCACCCCAGGTATCTGGAATGTCATCCAGATTGCGATTCCTTGTTCGAAATGCCCCGCCAAGGCTATCAGAGCTGCCTATCCCTGCCTAGTTGGGGGTTCTTGGGGAGGGAAAACTCAAGCAGCTGCTTATTTGCCTTAAAGACACTCCGGTTGAGAGAGATGACGCACCCCTGGTGCCCACTCAAACGAGTTGACGTGTGACATAATATCTGTCTATGACATGTGTGGTATGTTACGACTTATGCTCTCGGAATAATTTAGGAGACATAATAAGGACGGACGGAAGTCGGAATGAGAATGACGTCAAAGGGTTCTTTGCCAGCTCGTATCACCAATAAATTATCTGACTGCAACCATGGAGTCCGTACGGCATGAAAACTTAGGACACGAAGACCTATGGGATACCCCGAGATACAGTGGTTCTGCCTCACCCACCTTTCTTGGCCTAAAACAAGGTACGGGCAACGTGTATAGACTGCCAACTTGTCAAGAGACGAGCAACATCTGTCACTTGCACACTGACAGACATGAGGCAGCCCCTAAATGACGTTTCAAACTCCGGCGAAAGCCCGATATTCCATCTATAGAAGACCACTATTGCATGCAGGTGCCGATGAAACCAGCAATCACGATCCTCATAATTTTTTTTGAGAGCTTGACAGCCACCCTTGAGCCTTGGAGTGTCAAACAACAGAAAGACAACATCCCCCGACCCGATTGAGGGGCAGGTTTAACCGGAGACACGTGACGTGGACTCGCAGCTCTTGTGTCTCTGACAGCTGACGTACGAGCAGCAGTACTACTAGTTCTTACATCTCGCACTAAACGGCCGATTGCAGTTCACGTCAGATTGCAACAGAGGACGATCCTGTAACATAGCCAGTTTGCACATGTTGTAGGTTGGTCACGTGACGCCCAGCGCAGGTTCCACGGTCCTCCACGGGGTGTTATTTCTGACTTTCTCGCCGATACTTGAGCTTCTGCCTTTTGGATTTGTGCTTGGGCTACGCGCTCTTTTATCATACATGGTTACCTAGAGTTGTTTCCGTACCTTGTCAAACTAACTTCGGCCCCACATCTCACGTCTACAGGGTCGTCTTATTTAGTCTTAAAGGCGATACAAGAAAAAGCCTGCACAGTGCGGGATGCACCTTATTCCCGCATGTGAAGGTGAGTGCTGCGCACACGCTCTTTGTCAAGGTGTATCTTTGGACACCACAAGTCGGCGAGGGTCTCCGCTGGATTTTGCACTGTACGGATCGAAGGGCTCTGGGTGTCGTTGCACGAACGAAAAAAAAAAGGACGCCAATCGCAGCGCATTTGACTCGTTGCTGTCTAACCTAACCGACAGATCTTCGATACGTTCGGCTGCGGCACAAAGACGAAGACGCCATTGTAGATCGCCCACACAAAGCGGCTATATGAAAGTCTCATGCACAAGCGACAAAAACGCAAGAGGTCATGACTAGCGAGTGCAAAAGTGCAAAAACGCAAAATGGCTGATGCACTGGAACAAGCATAGTGTACAGTTGAAGAACCTTGGGTAAAAAGAGCAACATTCCGACAAGGACAAGAAGAAAGGGTAGAAGTGTAAAATTTCAAAAAGGCGACCCAAAAAAGGGAAAAATCGCACCGGTATAGAGACAGAGACAGCTCCCCCAGCTCCAACCAGCAAAACCAAACTGTAAAGACCCTCAGTCGAATAAATCCTTCTATGCTTTGCGGCGCGACAAGGTGCATCATAGGAGTAGGGCTCGCTACAAGCCAAGAGAGTGAAGAGGGGCTCAAAAAGAGACTCTGGTAAGCGAGTTCTCAGGAGACAGATACGAGAGGGCTTAGTAATCACTTGAAAACGAACGCTGGCTGGGCCTGTTGAAAACGACTGCCTGATTTGACTGCTTGGCCGGCCCTTGGCTCCTTGCATCTTGGCTCATTTACGGCCTGTCTGGCTGTCCAACCATGTTAGTGCCAAACCCTCTCTAGTGTCGTGTCTGGTGTCTAGGGGCTGCCTCATGTGTAACCAGTGCTGTATAATGACTGAAGCAGGCCGGGAAGGGAGTCCCGGAGGGTCTCTCAGGGGGTTTGACAACTGCACTGGACTCTCCAACTTTGAAATTGTCATTTTTTTAGACTAACTGACACTTCGCGAACAAGCCCTGTGGTGTACATCTCTGAAATAAGAAGATAAGTGTACAGTAGAGAAGATTACAACAGCCATTGATTTTACGACACGTCAAGAAATGTACGCACACAGTCTCCAGTGCATTGTCTCAGCACAAGTCTCTGTTCTAAACTGGACTTGCTTTTCTTATTCTTAGCAACAGTAGCATTGGCCTCCGATCCTCTCCGATCCGAAAGAACCTGTACGTGCGAGCACTGGTGCCGAGTGTTCACAACAGTCCCTACTTTGTAGTCACAAGGTATCTCGGGAGGTAACCTCCTCGTATTGCCCGTCTTGACGGCTACATCGGTTTTTGATAAGTTGACACAAGGGTGCTCTACGAGCCCTTACGTTACAACACAAGCATGCCAAGTTTCTGGCTGTGCTCATTCCCCATCCAGTTGCCAAGTCGATTGAGGTGGAGGAGTCCTGGCAGACAAGTCGTGAGTATGTGGGTGGTTGACAAGGGGATACAGATTGTGGAGAGAAGTGTGGGATATTGGAGAATTGCAAGTTACGAGGGTCCTTGGAGCATGAATAGACCATTCACGGAATGACAGCTCTTTAGTGCCTCAATGGAGTTTCCCGTTGTTTCAGATAATTGAGGTGAAAAAACTGTTTCCAGAATCGCTCCAAGGGCGATGGAATGTATACGACAGGACACCTGGAATGACAGAGGCCGAGTTCACAAGTTGTTCAAGTCCACGACCCTCTATCACCATGTATACCGCATGCAAGCGTCACCTACACCCATGTTAGTATATCGTAATCGTCCAATCACAGAAGACGCCACTAATGATATGTGTAAGCAGCAGACATGTAATAAAGCGACCGTTGACAATGGCAACTGCTTTTCTTGGCTTGTATAATTGCTCAACTCCTGAGAGCTCCAAGACGCCTCTCTAGCGTCTCTGTTTGGTGCTATGAGAACCTCTGGAAACTCTGGGACACCTATGTAGCGGTGTACACTTGTAGACTCAGATCTTCAAATCGGGCAACTTTTCCGTAACGACGATTGGCGAACAGGAGTTCTCAAGACGTTTGTGGCACCAGATACCAGGGCACAACCGGCAACCGGCATCCCAACGCCCGTACAAGCCCTTGTTCACCTGTCAGTTCCATACACTTCCACGCGACATCCCACCGATCAATCTCATTGTCCTAGCTGTCACAAACCCTTGGATCTACACGTGGAGTGTGGCTCTTCTGGCTGTATCTGAACGCACTAGAAAGCACAGTACAGTAGGTGGGGGTAGTAAATACGGACGTTGACATAGTCCGACGTCAGACCGGGAAGCGACCCCCGGCCGGTTGCAACGCCGCTGTCAACCTCATTTAGAATCCGTTCGGTACGGAGTTGACAGCTTCAGTGTAACCAAACGTCGTAACGCGATCTTATGATCAGCACTCATAAAGAGGTATCCAACAAGAAAAATACAAAAAAAAGCAGTCCATGCACTGTGGTTAGTCAGCCGAGAGGTAGGGTCCCATGTTTTGCTCAACAGCAGCTTCACTTTGACCTCCTTTTTGTGTTTTTGGCGTACTGCCTTTTTTGTTTTGGACAGTCACCTTGTCCCGGGAACCGAGCTGTAGTAGACACACAGGATGTGACGACCCGTCCGGCATATCTCATGGATCTTGGTTGCCTGCGTAGATCTGCGTTTGTGTCTTTTGCAGACCCAGTATTTTTTGCGATTTTTACACCTGCTGTCTTTGCCTCCCTTTGTGGTGCCCTGAAGACATGACACAGAAAAGCAACGAGCATGCAAACAGCCCAGCAACTACACGACGAGATTCCGATCCCAGCGGCGGGTTCTCGCCCAGCTGAACGACTCCTGCTGGCCTCCGATGCTGCCTGGGGTTTCGCAACTCCTTTGCTCCGGACTTGCATTTAAATGTACCCGCGTGTAGATCTTTTTCGAGAGGGGTTCGAGGCGCAGCGAAACCGGTAAAGTGCAGCAGCATGGGAGTCTCTGTACGACACCGCACAGTGCAGAGCTGGGTCTGGCCGGGAGAGTGTTCCGACCTCTCTGCCAATGACTTTCTTCTCTATCCACGGCCTTTTTTTTCCTCCCTACTATCCGTGGAGCTATTATCTCGACGCTATAAGTGAGCGGTTTGGGTGGGTGCACGTTCTAATAGACGACGATATAGTGCGTTACTGCTTTTTTTTTTGTTAATAGAGGGGGCACGACTTTCCGCCTATTACTGTCTAGTTGCGCTCTCCGCTGAGTCGGTCGAAAAACCCTGACCCCACCAGGCACCTTATTTGCTACAAGTGCAAAGGGCAGTTTCATATCGCACGTTGCTTTTTTCCCTCTACTACATTACAATAGGGATTGTTCACACCTATACGTGTATTCCATCGAAGTAGTCTTCGGAACAGGTCTTGTGCATAGAAGGCTGGCAGAAGAGTGAAAGAGTTGGGTTTGTTAGGGCGACATAGGCAAGCGAAAGCACAGAAAAAAAAACATCAGGGCTCGCCAGGAAATAGCGGACAGCAAGTAACCGTCCAGTGGACATTTATGGACCAGCGCGTCTGCCTATAACGAGCCAAAGGTGCATTTAAGGGCCTTGTCTAGCGCCAGAGACGCACAAAAAGGAGCTGTACCACCACTAGTAGCAAAAAAGGGTCCTAACTAATGTGCAAGTATCTTGTGTGATGGTATTTTCGGCCTGCAATCAAGTCGGCCCGCTGGAGTATGAGATCTTGCAAGGTTTCCGAAGACTGAAAGAGAGGAAGCCCGACAGTGGTGGAAAATAGGTGGAGGATGAGACACTCAAAGTTGCGAGGTTGGAGTTGGGGAGTACCGTCTGAAGAAAGAAAACCAGCATCAGCTTGACGGACACGACCCCCCCCAGGGTACACGGCAGTGCTTCCCGATCCATCTTCTCCTCGCTTACCATTCGCTATTATTTCGCTGCTTCGCTTATGATTGACTGCATCGTCTACATGTGGATGCACAACCTAATGTGCGGTTTTTGTGTCTCCAGGTGGCCGAGAAAGCGAAAAGCCGACGTGTGGGAAACGGGGGTGCAAGGGCCAAGCACCGGCCAGAGAGAGGGACACCTATACGGCTTGGTGGAGATGAGCAGATGCTTGCACGGACGCGGGACGCTGCAACTCGGGCTGTAGGGCGAGCTGGGTGGAGGAGGTCACGTGAGCGGAGCTTGTTGGCTGTCGGTGAGGGGTACCGAGGGTTGATCCTACCGTTTTACGCTTTTGTGGTCGGGCCTTTGGGAAAATCGCAAAGGCTTGGGCCGGAGGCCTGGGAAACAACAAACAGGCCCTGACTCTACTGTTAGTAAGCGTTATGGCTAAAAGCTAGAGCTCCAACCTAAAGTAAGTTTTTCGTTTCTAGCTTTTCACATTTGAAACGTTAAACAAGATTCCTGGCTCCGTGCGTCTGGCTTTGCGTTTTGGCACTTGGCCTCCCACTTTGCGTTTTTGCACCTCATCACGAGAAACAAAGGGACGCAAAAACGCAAAGTGGTGCTTATAGAGAGCCTAAAAGGACACTCCAAGACACTCGACCACCTTTTGGATATAAAGAGGCTTATAGACCCAAAGTACAAGGGCTGAGTGGCACTTTTGCGTCACTATTCCCTGACGACTTTCCCCCGACCCGCACTCAGACTCCGACAAGGGCACCTACCAACGAAACCCCAGCCACAGGTGGCCTCCTTTTTCAAGATACTCTCGATAATTACCCCAAAGGGCCATTGCCCACCAGGTGAGTACAACTCTGACGACTTGATCAATGTGATGTGATGTGATTGACTGGATTCTTGTGATTTTTTTTGTGTGGGATATACAACACCAAGACGACAACACCTCCTGTGAAAAGCTGCGACTCCACAACGTGATACATGTACCGGTACAGTACTCGACACAGATACACACCGTCACCTGAGACACCTGAGACACTCTTCTTTTACTACCCCCTCCTTCTCCACCATTCCGATTGACATCTCTTTACTTCCCCTTGCTCATCGGCACAGCAGATCTCCAGGCAGATCCATATCCAGGGTCGCGTACGGCTCCCCATGCAATTGAGTGATTTGGACCTTACATTTTCAATGTGATTGTGTGTGTGCGCGAGAGGGTGCTACATGGCAGCTTTCGTGTGACATTCTCGGCTCACCTGGCCCCAATTCCTGTCATCCGAACCTCTCTCGCCTGTGCCTCGAAAAGAGTTCTGCTGGTACTGTCACCCAACACCCACCCACCAGAGCGCAGAGTTTGACGCTCACCGCACAGATGCGCAACGGGAGTAAAACCGATCGGCGGATTGTACCCCTCAGGGTGTAAGAGTATGTTTACGAATGCAGGGTAAGAGAGAAAGAAAGGTGGAGAGACACGGACTATGTCGGGCTTAGTCAGCTGCGCACATCCCCCTCGCGCTCCCGTCAGGTCCCAAGCGCAAAATAAAGTTGCCTGCTCCTTGGCATCTGCTCAGCACATGCGCATTGCTGGAGCTACGCACTGTAGGCGCAAGGTGCAGTCGGGGCGAAAGACCGGAACAGGCAACTTAGTCGCAAGTGCAAGTGGACCAGAAGCGCGGCAGTGACTGCTGCTCCCGGGTCGCGGTAATGCACCACACGCTAATTCTCGCTTTCCGGAGACATCTGGCTGTTTATTATATACCCTTTTTTTTGTCTGTCTTCGGAGCCCGTTTTATTCTCAGCTTGTTTTTTTTTTTGCCTATCTGTCTTGTCTCGTGCTGTGTGTCTTGTCTTGTGCTGTGTGTCTTGTCTTGTGTGTTGTATCTCATGTGTGTCTTGTGCGCCCTGCCTGTCGTCGCTTACGTAATCGGGATCCACTTTTCAGGGGCGTATTATTTTCTTCTCCCGTCCGGCGTCGTGTTTGGTGCCTGCTTGTGCACCTTGTCTCTTTTGCTGCTTTCGACCTTTTTCCGGTTGCGGCTAGGTCGTTTTTTGTCCGTTGCACCGTTTTTGCTGCACGTCGCTATCTTTATGGCGGGGAAAAGAAAACGACAGGACAAGAGACGAAACAAGTGGGCCCTTCAGAGAGCCCTAACCCCGACCCGAGCCGCCGTCATCTCCAGACCGCCGCCATTGACGCATGCGGCCCGAATACGTCTTGCTCGGCTACGTCCCTTGCCACACAAAAGATCGGGTCTCTAGGTTTTGCACTAGTTTTCCAGTAGTGCGACTTTTGTGCAGGCTGGGATAGTGGGCAAACGTCACCAGTTGCTTTTTGCTCTCTCCCCCATCCGAGAAGCTGCCGTGTCTTTGGTGCGCAGCAAGATGATACCTTGGACATGTACGGGGACTCCTGGTGTATGAGTCGGCAGTGGAGTCTTCGAGGCATACGTTTGGAGGTGCAAGAAGCTTCGCGGACATGCCGGCTATGCAGTGGATACGGCAAGGGTGCATGCATCTGGATTTGGCAAGTCCAGATCCAGGAGGGGTACAGAAAAAAAAACACAAGTCATACAGACACAGACACAGACATGATACAGACACAGACACAGATCCACTGGGTCCACTCTATTCCCCCCAAGATGTTCACTTGATCCCTTCACCTGAGAAACAAACTAACCATAGTACCCATGACGCCCCGGCTACCTCTGCCAATCCAGCCACAGAGTATCAACCCGCCGCCGCCGCAGTCGCCCCAAGTCAAACGAGAAGACCTCATCGACGACCACCACAGTCGCGATGACCTGACGTCACTCAAACGGCGTCGTCTCGAAACGGTGGGCTCCCATTCGCCCGTTCCTCGACCGTCCTCGGCACATACCCAGCAGCTGTCTCCCAACGGCCAGCAGCAGCCCCCATCGCCGTACCACTACCCTTACTCGCATACCACCACCTCCACACATCATCTTCAGCATCCGTCCGCACAATTGCATCAGCCACCGCTGCCGTCACAGCCACCGCAGCAACAGCAGCAGCAGCAGCAGCAGCCTCCCCCACCGCCCCATCATGACTACCACTACACCCACGGGCCTCCGATCTCGCCCAACATGACCCAGGCTCCTCCTGCTGTTCAGACTCCGACACAAACCCCTCTGGGCCTGCATCAACCACACGGCGGCATCCACGCTCCCCCACCCCCTCCGCCGCCACAAACCCTCATCTACCCGCACCAGCAGTACTACTCGCCGTACGGTGTGGGAGATATGCGGTACCCCACGCCGCCGCAGCCCATGGCCCACGCTCATGGTCCCACAGGCCCCATGCCCCCCATGGGTCCTCCTCACTCGCATCTGCAGCACCACCACATCCCCCCTCCTCCACCTCATCTGATGGGCCACCAGATGCAGCTTGGAGTGGCGGTGCCCGGCCCCTCGTTCGCCCTGCGACGTCCCATTCCGGCCCGTCAGCGAACTTCCATTGCATGCCGGTACTGCCGGCGACGTAAGATCCGATGCTCGGGCTTCGACCCCGAAAACCCGGACTCGCGCTGCTCCAACTGCATTCGCTTCAACCAGGAGTGTGTGTTTATTCCCGTGAGCTCCATGGCTTCCACGGACAAAAAGAGTGGGGGTGCCGACGGGGCGGGCGCCGATGGAGTGGGCCAGGGACCCTACGACCGGCTGTCCCCCACGCTGTCAGACTCAGACAAGCGAGAGTGGAAGCCTCAGCCGCATCCCACGTCGCCGACCGAGATTCGCAACGCTATTTCGCCTGCCATCTCGCCGTCACCGCCCACTGCTGCAGCAGCTAAGGCCTCTTCTGCTGTCGCTGCCTCTTCTGCGTCAACGTCTCCGACCTCGGCGACAAGCTCTACGGCGCCCACCCGGAGCAAGTTAAGCATCCAAAACTTGCTGGGCTGATTACTAACCTGTACCATTATTTAATGTAAACTATGTATCATATCATGTGCCTTGTAGTCTGTACTTGTACACTAGTAGATTTTTCAGACACACAAGAGTCCCCTGTCTCATCTGTCACCATCGATAAGAAGCGTCTAAATAATATTACATTTCGAACAGTGCCAGGTACCCCGTAGTGCGGTGCCCCCACATGGCTGCTTCGGGTCTGTAACCTGCTAGCGTTGAGTGACTGCCCCGGTTCCAGATGCAACTGAAACCGACCTTTAGCTGGTTCGACAATGTTTGGGCTATTTTTCCTGTGTGTGTGTGTGGTGTGTCTCAATTTTGTGTTTTGGGCTTGTCACCGTAACCCCACGTTTTATGATAAGATCAGTGAGTTGCGTTCTTGTGTAACCTGGGGGAGAGAGGGAGTTAAAATTATGTGCACAATAACGTATAATACGAGTGGTCTAGACAAATACGAGGGGCAGGGTGCTGTTATTACCCCTTGTCATGTGGAGGTGTCGTATTAAACTGTCAGTTGCAAAAGGTGGAGGAAGAGCCCTTTCTTCCGGGCTGGTGAGTTTTTGCAGGCTATAATGATGCGGCACGGGATGTAGCAGTCTTGGTTTTCCCACAGGGACCTCCTTTGGCCCCGAGACGACCGGACCCACCCGATATTGGCTGGTTTTAGCACCAGCTATAATCTACAGGGGTATTTTTGATTTTCCGGCTTCTTTTTTGCTAGCATCAGCCGGAGGTGTTAAGCTAATTAGTGCAGCCAGCATTGTTGTTAAAGCATGAGCATGGTAAACAGGTATAGGACCTAAAGGGCTGCTTACTTATAGGTCCCAGAGCAAGGGCGATAGCTGGATAATAGCTCGATGCTACGGTGGTTGCTAGCTGCCACATTCGATATGGCTGCTTCGCCACTAGTGTGCTGCCAAGCTCCACACCAAAGTGTCACTGTCACCACAAAATGCACCTACTTCTCTAGCCAGATCTGCTCCATCTGCCCCTTGACCCAAATATGCTTAGTGTCGTTGCCCCTTGTGTTGTCCCTTGGGCAACTCTAGCCTCAGCACTAATAGCACATGCCCGTGCTACGTCTAGAAGGGGCGACAGCTAGACTAGCACCACAAGGACCGTCTTTCTTTAGTGCCACCAACTATTGCACCAAGGGTCCAGGAGGGGGACTGCACTGAGTCCATCGCAAAGTCTTGGCTCGGGCCGGGAAAGGGAAAATGGGGAACTTGTTATATTTAAACAGCAGTTAGTCGAAAAAGATGGTGCTGTGCGGCCCGTTCTCCTTAAAACGAGAAGCAAGACCAACAAGCATCGCCACAGTGTTATTACTTACATTAGTGTGCAGCAGCATCATTTTTGACATTGGTCAAGGCATTAATAGCCGATGCGACACCCACCTGTCATCTGTCAGATGAGAGATCCACACTGCCAAACTAGTGAGTAGCGTGTGGGCAACCAGATGGCTGCATCGCTGCCGTTTCGGCAGCCCGGTCCGCGAAAGTGAGGGTAGAAGGCCCGTACGGAAGGGCCCGGGAAAAGACACGGTACGTGGCGGTATGTGGACCCCTCACCGTGTGACACCACTAAGCCCACTAGAATGACACAAACACACGGCTCGCACGGCTACCTCCAAGCCGTCTTTCCTTGTCTGCATGGGGGTTCACTTGGGCCGGTGTTGTTCCCCACGATAGGCTTTCCATTCCTCCATTGTTTTGACGGCTTTCTGCCAGTTTTCGTTGGACTCGTGCAGCTGGCGCTTCAGCACGGCCACCTCGCTATCGTGGTCGACTTCAGGCAGCGTGAATCGTTGCGATAAGGCGTCTCTGAGAGACGCTAGGTTCTCGTATATAGTTGCCGCGAGCTCGTAGACATCGTCGGTTCTATTGAGCGAAAAAGTGCCTCCGTGCTGCAGTTCGGACACGGATAATTGGACAATGGTGTTGAGATCATTCTCTGTAGGAGGCTTGTCATCCCCCGTGTGAGAATCAACTGCGTTCCGTTTCAGCAGGTCTATATCATCGATAGTCTTGTAAATGAGCGATAGCAGCATCTTATTGTCCCTGATGAGCTCATTGTCAAGCTGTCTGACATCTGGAGATGGAGGAGTGAAGGTCACCAGCGAGTCTGAAGAAGCTGGGTTTCCCTTTCGCGCCAGTTCTCGCATGCGTTCCAAACGGACGTCTCTTTTGCGCATTTCCACCAGACTCTGTTGCTTGAATCTGTCGACGGCCATTTTTGCACGCGTGAGACTGCCTCGTTCGTTTTTTGCGGTGGTCTCCAGTCTGACAATGTCCCTTTTGGCGTTTTGCAACGCGTTCTCTTCATGAGCTAGACGCGTGTGGATTTCGTGATTTTTGCGTTCCAGAAACCGGATTTCGTTGCGTAGCCGGTCATTGTCGTGCTCCAGATCAGCGACCCGCCTCAATCTGTTTTCTTCGGCCTTTTGGTCCTTTTCCAACGACTGTAGCAGCGAGTATATCGTGTTGATCACAAGCATGTCGTTTTCCTCCACGTTTTCGAGTGGCGTTTTGGACACGGTTGCAAACTGCAGCCGCTCATTCAGCAGATAGCCCTTGGACACGAGCGTGTGATTGATGAATTCCGCAGCTGCTTCCATCGTGTTGGGGTGTGGAGGTGGATTTTTCAACTCGAGTTTCTCTTGCGTGTGTCATGCATGAGATTAGATAGATAAGGAGGTAGATGGACTAGAGATACAATACGACGACCGGGAATAGACGAGTGCACAGAAGCCGATAGAACGAGCCGAAGCGCCGATACGAACGGGAGTCGGCATTGAGAAATTAAAGCCTCGGCTACAGAGCCTTTCTCACGTCACAAGGGCGAACCAAAACCAGACAGAAACAAGTCATAAACCATGACGGAAGAGCCACTAGCAGGATCAAACTAGTCGACCAGACCATCCTGAGTTGCTCATTGGGCCCTCGTCTTTGTCCCTTGGTACATTGTACATCAAAACTTGTTCTATCGCTGTTTCCGTACGTACATTCTCCGCTCAGACTAATGCGGAGTGGTATAAACCAGGGCCTATGGCGATCTGACAACATTACCACAACCGTTGTGGCTGCTTCAACCATCGCCACATCCAGCATATATTATAATTTCTTTTGGCTGTCGTACCTGTGCTACCAGTGCCTGTGCTATTTTTCCAGATAATAAAGAAAAGCCAGCTTTGGTGCCGATAGGAGAAATACTCTGTTGCAAGAAACTCGGGGATCCCGGCAGTAGCTAATCTCTATCTGACAATAAATTGTTCGCCCCTCCCTTTCAAATTCACCCCCTTTCCTTCCATGCATTGATCTTTAACACCCACCTCCACAGACACCTTGCTGTAGCAAAGATAGCGACTCTGAACACAGAGGGTCGAAGCTCACGATGCGACAAGTCGCCCACCCTGCTGGCCATCGTGCCGGTACCATCGATTGCGTCGGTCACATAACAACCCTGGCGAGGGTGAGACAGTGGCTGTAAGCTTGTGGGAGTGCGAGCTGGAGCTTGTTGCTCGCCAAGTGTACGATACCCTCCAGGCTTCCACTGAGACAGTGTCCGGGACTGATTACGCTCACTTTTGCTCGCGGTTTAACTACGCCTACTCTACATGGCCCGGCTAATGTTGCACTTCAGAGTTCGCACATCGCCTTGGATGCTTTGCAGAGCTGCAGTGGCGGACCCACGGAATGGTGGCCCGTCGATCCCGTCTATCGCAGCTTCCCCGCCGTTGACTCACGCTGATTTGCTCCTTTGCCAATCGGAAAGTGTGGGGTCAAGAAACGAGACATGGCCGGGGGGCTCGCAGCAAGATACAACGGCGGTGGAAGCCATTATCACATGCGAGACACGGGGCTTGGCTGGTAGGACCCCCACCATGGAGGTCGGCATATCACATGCTCGGAACAGCAAGGAACACGGACGCATCGCAACCCCCGAGAGCCTGCCTGCACAAGTGCGACGATACAGACGGTCGGGGGCTTGTCTGCCCACACAAACAGAAACAGCCCTGTTGCACAATCCAGACCAGACAACGTTTCAGTTTGCAACCTTGAGCAAGAGGTTGCAGATAGCCAAGTAAACCCAAACAAAGTTCCCCAACTCCAAAAAGCTCTATAACCAGCACCCCTCGTAAATCATAAATTGGTCTTCTAACAAGCAGCCAGGCTTGCCAAAGACGCTGGACGCGAGGCAGGTGGCGGCGCCGGAGAACCAAGAAACACAAACACAAAGCAAGCACAGACAAGCGTGTCGTGGTGTTTTGAAAACCTACTGTGTGTACTACCGGTACTTGTAGTTGGCAGTTACAAGTACACTTGAACAGAGACATGCACCCAGCGGGCAACATCAACCTGCATGGCACAAAGACTGTTATAATAAGTTATTTATGGTGTTAATAAATGATCGGACGGGGGATGCTGGGTATACGAGACCTGGGAACTTCTCCCCGGCGCGATGCCTATTTGCTGCTGGCTTCTTCACATGCAAGCGACTGAGGAGACGAACAGATGTGTCCAAAATTGCTTCATTGTGTTCGCACTCTAGCATAGACATATGCTCTGCATCTCTGTCTCGCTCTCCCCCACACATCGCCCCCGCAAGCTCTTCCCCACGTAAGCTCTCGCTCTCAACCCCCCCATAATGTACACCCCTCTCTCTTTTTTTTTCACACGTCTTGACATCCGTGTCGTCTCTTTCTATCCTTCTACTCGACCTGGTGATCGAAAAAGCCCTCAACCACACTGGCTGCAGGCCCCAAAGCAGCCACCAGGGGAGTGGTCTGGCCACTGGCTGCAGGCGAAAACTGCGGGATCACAGCAGGCATGGTGGGAGGTGCAAACGTAGACCCTGTAGCTGTGGGAAGACCTCCCACGCCTCCCATTCCCCCAGCCCCCGAACCACCATTGTCTTTGGGTTTGTACTCCAACGAAATGGCAATCTCTTTGGTCAGCTTGGTCAGTGTTCCCAGAGCTGCAGACGCATTGCCCAGAATAGGCAGATCGTCCATGGCTTGACGGGTGGCCGCCAGCATTGCAATCACCACCTTGAGAAAGTACGACGTGGTGTCCAGAAACTGCTGTCGTGGAGGGAAGTCGCCTCTGGCTACTCGGTCGAGTCGCTGACGCACCTGGCGAGTCGCATCAGCTCCAGCAACACACGTGGAGGTGAGCTCCTTGACCAGTACCGTCACGTGGGGTGGAATGGTGCCTCCGGCGTGAGCTGATGCTGCGGCGCTCTTGGAGATGAACTCCGTCAGTTGACCCAGCACATTCTGGGCACAATTGGTCGCACTGATGAGCTTTTCGTACAGAGCACGGTCTGCAGGAGACACAGTGTTGAACTTGTCAGGCTCGTTGGGTGGGAACAAGGTGTGCCATGCGTTGTGGACCTCAGATAGAGATCCAAACGTCGACAGAAGCATCAGGCGCGAGTACCGGATGTCTGCTGATGCAAAGAGCGCAATGTTCGAATGCAGAAGCGCCAGAATGCGTCTCAGAGAGCCCACACAGAGCCCTGCCCGTTCCACAACCGCAGACTCGACCGTAGAGTCCTGTACCGTTTCCTCGTATCTTTCCAATGCCGCCAGCAGCGCCTCCTGCTGTTGCTGGCATGTTCCATGTAGATTAGCCGCCTTGGCCACCAGTTTTCTATCTTTGCAAAAGCCGCTGTATGTCTTGATTGCCGGCAGAATTTCAGAAAAGGCAAAAAGGATTTTGCGACACGCCTCGATCGTGTTGTTTTTGCGTTCTTCTGGGAGCGTGGACAGCCGCTTGAAGTAAGCTCCTGTGGACGAGCCCTGGCCTTGAACGGGCTCCCCAATGGCAGAATCATGGGATGCCCCACGCGCATGCGAGGTGGTGCTTCTGTATTTCTTGACAATGACGCCCATTCGTTTCGCCTGTCGCGACGAAATCGGGTCATCTTCCAGGGGTGTCACAGGGGGTGTGGTATGGATGGATGGTGGTGGCTGCTGCTGCTGCTGCTGCTGTGTCTGTGGTGGCTGCTGTTGTGTTTGTGTAGGTTGAGCCGGCTGTTGTATTTGAGGCACCTGTTGCCGCTTGCTTCGTAGCCATTCCTTGACCTCTTCCACCCAGTCCAGCACTCCCTCGGCCTGTGGGTCTACACAGGGAGGAGGAGGGTCCACGAAGGGGTTACCATCGATCTCCATGAGCCGTAGTTCGGCCATGTCTGCGATGAACGACGGCACATGGCGCAGCTTGTTGTGTGAAAACGACAGCACCATGAGGTTGGTGAGCCGCAGCATGCCCTCTGGGAACGCTTCCACCTGGTTGTAAGACACATCGAGGATTTCCAGCGTGGTGAGCCGGGTCACGACCGCAGGCACGTTGTGGAGAGCGTTGTTGCTCAGATCCAGGTACCGCAATTGCGTCATATGGCCCATGAGAGGAGGCAGGTCTGTGAGCATGTTTCCCGTGAGAGACAGCTTTCGCACCCGCAACAGCAGCTCGGCCACGCCATCGCTGACCTCCGTCAGCCCCATGTGATTGAGCTCCACGCCTCGCTCCTCATCGCCTCCAGCTTCCTCCACCTTGCGTTGCACGTCTTGAATCAAGTCCATCGAGGTTGGTGACAACATGTAGAGCGGTCGTATATTGGCAGACCCGATAGAGTTGGCCTGCAGCTGGGAGAGGAGGTATGATGTCATGTGTGGTCTGTGGTGATGGTGGTGCTACGTGGCAGTTGTGTTTCTAAGGTATATGTGTTTTGTGTCCTGTGCTGGAGTATGCCTCATTTGACCTATCCGTGCGGCGGTCTTTTCAAAGTGTGCCCCAAAAGTCCGTCTTACACACGCTGGAGGGGAAGAATATTTGCATTGGAACTTTGTCAGGGGTAGTCATGTGACGAGAGGGGTGAGGGGCGGTTTTAGGGGGTATGGCTGGATTGAGAAAAAGAGTGAACACGGAATAATATTGTGTGATTCCCTATGAGGCTGTTGTCGTTTTATTTCTGTTTTTCAGCATTTTTTCTCGAGTTTTTTAAAACCTCCCTCTCCCTCTAAGAACGCCCAGTAAAAAGGTCCCGAGGGTTGAACCCTGCTTAACACGATAGTTGAGCTTAACACTATAGTTGATAATTATTTTGGGGCTTTTGATTGGACTATAATACCAGCCCCATGAGGTAAATATCTCTCACCTGAACCATGGTCTGATTCGAGGATTGTCATCTGCCAAGACAGGTCGATTCATCGGGTCAATCAAACCCCTGTTGATGGTGCTTGTTAGTTACTCCAACTGGTGAGATTTTCCATGGGTTTTGCAGTTGTGCACCAACGTTGCTTTTTGTATTCCCCCTAATTAATACGAACCGTCAAAGGCATTTATGAAGTGAAATTCCGGACAATAGGGCCCAAAGCGCCTAAATAGGGGAAACCAGGCGATATTATGTCATACGATTGTGGAAGTTGGAACCCTGCAAGTCTGTTTCTATGATTTATGAGGGGCCCGTAACGTTCGGTACATACACGGGCAGTGCCAAGTGTGGATGTGTAATAGCCCTTCAGCAAGTTGCCAGAGTGGGTTATGTAAGACACGAGGATCGTCATTGCGACGAGATCAACAAAAAGAACCCCAATTATCAACGATAAACACAGCGGCTGACAGAGAGGGACCTCCAGCCCGGTGCTCGAGGCACGCTAAGGCAAATCCAATGAGCGTCTATAAATTCCAACCAGTGCACAGCATGATTTCTTTTGAACTTTTGTCGAGTCGGAGTCCTCTGAACCACCCCTAACCCCTCTCTGCTTAAAATAGCAGCACAGATAGTGCTCAACGTCAAAATTAAAGAATGCAGGGCTTGCAACCGGCATGATATCCAGGCCCGTTCCGAGCGCTGTACACAAGACGCAGCCAGGCATGTTCTACACAAGACCTCAGACGACGCGGCAGGCCGCATTCCAGACCTCTCCTTTGGCCTGTTGATCCGTGTGTGGGTCACGCGTGGGAGCTTTCCGGTCGCCCTTGTAGAAAAAGAAACCGTCAAAAAGGAAACCGGAATAATGGCCAGACAAAAGAAACAACCAGCTCGGAAAAAGCAACATGCCAGAGGCACAGAAAGGAACCGATCTTTTCTGTCAAGAAAAAAACCAGACAGACAGACAGAAAAAGCAACCATTCCCGTCGTCTGCTGAGCTGTGTTTGTCAACTGTGCTGTGGCCTTGTTCGCGATCCAAAGTAGAATATCCGAACTGTGTATGTATGCGCAGCTTATTAAGCTAAGCTATACGCACAGGTCGGTGCAGCGAATGCGAGCCAACTCTTTTGTTTCTTTTCAGTTTTCCCTTACAGCCAATGTTTCAGCCCACTTACATAAGCAGTCACCAATTTACAGTGTACTTAGCTAACCCAACTGGGAAGCGAGACAATAAAACAGAAGCCTCCCTTCCACTCTGAGTTTGCCCATGTCTCGTCTGGTGAGGGAAAAAGCAGTTCCATACAGCACAAGCGGGCGTAAAAAGCAACGTGCCAGAGCTTCTTGCGGTTTGGGTCTCTGTTCGCGCTCGTTCCAGAGCTCTGTTTGCGAGTGTATTTGAAACAAGAGGCCTGCTTAAGATACCCATAGGCACTGCCAGCTATTGAAGCAAATGGGTCCACCCGTATGTACATGTGGACCCACCCGGACATGGGTCTCCGATCCAAACAACGGGTGCCCAACAACCAAGGCGACCGTGAAGATCGGATATTTCTGCATCCCCCTGCTTGGCGTTAGTTGGGGTGGTAGTTGGACAAGCCCAAGGTATGGCCTGACTTGATTTAGATCGTCCACACCTTACATGGACCACCGTCGATCAGCTCTTGTCTTGACCCCTCAAAGATCGGCGTCCCTACATTATAGACTTGAGAGACACAGCTGGGTGGAACATGGAGAAGAGACCTGGGGTCGTGGAGAGAAAGAGAGTCTGTTTCGGGCCCGCGGTCACCGATCGTCTGTACCCCAGGCTTTTTTCACGAACACAAAAAGCACCCCACCAACGCAAGTGCCCCTCCCTCATCCCCCACCATGCCGGCGGGGCTCTTTGTGTCGCCTGTCTCACCTCGAGCCCCTAGATTATCACCTTCACTCGCACACCAGCTGCACCAGGTAGGGTCAGGTTTCAAGTGCATATTCTGTCTCACGTTAGCGGGCTAAATGTGCCGTAGATCTGCACCGGTCTCAGCCTGGGCGGTTTGGGCGGTTTAGGAGCAACTAGCGTTGGTACGGACTTCGGTTGGTTGCAGAGGTTGCAAAGCTGATGTGCAACACACTACCGCCAGCTTGCATCTCCGTTTCCCGCAAGTTTAACCCAATCCAAACCCGAGCGAAAGAGAGGCAAACCGAGAGGCAAATGAGAGGAGCAGCTCCAAGACCGAAAACCGCAAAAATCCGGTCGGAGCCTAGCCGTCCCAAGATTCAACCCCAGCTTGCTGGACCAAACTCCGCTCAACTGAGACCAGTCTGTAACAAACTCTCGACACCTTGCTATCTTTAGCACCAGTGGAGAGTGAGACACCATAGTCGTTGGAAGGTGAGACCGATAATAGCAAGACACACCGATCAAAAGCGTTTACTTGGCGTGTTGCAGTCAGGAGTCAGGGTTAGTCAGGGTTAGCCAGTTAGAATCAATTAACCAGTTCAGCTAACCTTGACTAACCCTCTGTCTACGCTAGTTACAAATACATTATGTTGATTATCTATGTCCAGGTCTCCGTAGACCTCCCGGCTGGCTCCAGAGAATTAAATGACTCAAGGAGACAGCCCATATCTTGTCTCTAGCGACTTGTGGTCGCTCTTTCCCGACTACTTGTAGTCTCTGTCGACTAGTCTTATTGACCCTCGTTGATGGCCTTCAACCGCGAAATGGCCTTGGGGTGCTTCTGGGCCGCAGCCTTGAAATACCACTTCTTGGCCTCGGCCAGGTCCTTGTGCACACCGATACCGACCTCGCAAAAGTAGCCTAGCGCGTACTCGGCCTTGACCAGACCCTTTTCAGCGGCCTTTCGGGCCCACAGATACGCCTCTGTGTCACTCTGCTGCAAAATGCCGTCGCTTCCTGTCAGGTACCAGCCCGAGAGAGCCAGTTCAGACTCCGGCTCGCCCTTCTGGGCAGCATAGGAGTACCAGGCAATGGACTTTTTCGCGTTCACGTCGCATCCGAGAGTTCCGTATTCGTAGCAGCAGCCCAGACGGAACTGCGAAGGCGGGTATCCCAGCTTGCCGGCAGCCATAAATAGCGACAGAGCTCGAGCCTCGTCCTTTCGCACCACAGACCGCCCATCGGCAGAAATGGCACTCATCTCATACGTGGGCCGTTCGTACAGAAGAGCCAGCTCATGGAGAGCGTGGGGGTTCTCCGAGTCGGCTTTCGCAGCAGCCTCTTCCAAGAGTGCCACAGCCTCCTGGATGTCCTTCTGCTCGCCCAGGGTTCCGTGGAGATGGGTCATACCCAGCTTGTAGAGAGCCTTGGTGTCTCCCAGGTCAGCGGCCCGCTTGTACCACAGAACAGCCTTTCGGGCATCTCTTCGGGTTCCAATACCCAGCTCGAAGCACACGCCAACACGGTAGGAGGCCTCGGGATGGCTCAGGCCAGCAGCCTTGTTGTACAGATCAAACGCTCGCTCCTTGTCTGTGCTCTGCACGCCGTACTCGAACAGAGCAGGCGCGTAGTTGACTGCAGCCAGCTTCTTGACGATCTTGAGCCCCTGCGTGTTCCAGTAGTCTCGGTTCTTCTTGGCGGTCTTGGAGTCGATGGGGTTGCCGTTCTGGGCCTTGTCTGCGAGCTGCGCAGCCGCCTTGAACATGGCCTGGGCGTACTCCAGCTGGGCATGGTTGTCGTCCGGGTTGGCCATGGCCCGCTGCTTTTTGGCTTCCAGCGAAGCATGCGTGAACGTGAGACTGCTGGGGCTGGGAAACTCGCTGGTTTTGGCCTCGGAGCCTCGTCGGTCTTCGGTTCGGGGATCCACACGTCGATCGTCTGAACCTCGTCGGTCGTCTCCTCCTCGTCGGCCATCGTTGCCCGTCTTGATAGGATACGGCGCGTTGGGGTGCGAAAAGGACGTCTTTGTGGGCGAGGGGTGCGACAGCTGGGCTGCTGCTGATGCTGGCGACGAAGTGTTGATGTGCATCGGGGGTTTCACAGGCACAGCAGCAGGCACGTCCAGAGCATACTTGCTGTTCTGAGGCTGGGGAACCGGAGGAGGAGCGTGTGTAGGCAGCTGGGTGCGTTCCTCGTCGTAGGGGTTCTCCTCCTTGTAGCTGTCCACGTACTGGTGAGGAATGGGGTTGACCGGGTTCTGAGGCTGCGGGTAATGCGACATTCGCACGTAGATCTTCCGCTCAATCTCGGCGCCTCGGTTGTCGCTGTGGTTTGTGTTTGGAGCGTACGAGTTGGAAGCGGCAGCCGAGGTGAACTGGAATCCGGGGTTGGAGTCATGCGAGTCGCGCGACTCGGTGTTGGTCGGCGAAAACGTGTTGTTGCTGCCTCGGTCGTTGCTGCCTCGGTGGCTGTTGTAGTCGTTGCTGCCGCGATTGTAGTCGTGCAGATCGGGAGTGCTTCGCGATGCCTGTTGTGGGATGGACGGCTTGACGATGGGACTCTGGCCCGACGACGATGAAGATGGAGCAGCAGCCTTGGCCTTGGGCAGAGGGTAGGGCAGATGCTGGGCCTGGGGCGAGTTGCGTTTCGCGACCGTGGCGGCGTAAGATTGCACGGGAGGACCGGGGTTCTGCAGCGGGCTCTTGGATCTTACACTGAGATTGTTCATGCTGGCGTTGAGATCCGGTTCGGACTGCGAAAACGCGTTCTGCTGCGGCGGCTGGTACGCCTGGTTGGAATGGTGGTAGTCCTCCTGTCGGGGAGGGTATGACTGTGTATTGGCACCCTGATTAGCACCCTGGTCGTAGTGGTTGTCGTAGCCTCCGCTGTTGTCGTATCCCTGGTCGTAGTTCTGGTCGTACCCCTGGTCGTAGTGATTGTCGTAGCCCTGATCGTATCCCTGATCGTATCCCTGGTTGTCGTACTGATCGTAGTGTTTCTGTGGGGGAGGCGGCGGCTGTTTGGGGTGGTGTTGGGGAGGAGGCCCCTGGTGATGCTGAGGAGGCGTCCCCTGGTGCGGAGGAGGAGCTCGGTATCCACCTCTTTGCGGAGGAGGTGCCTGGTGATGATGCTGGGGAGGAGGAGGTTGCTGGTAGTGTTGTCCGCCGTGCGGAGGTTGCTGGTACCCCTGGTTGTAGTTCTGGTCGTAGCCTCCTCCGTACTGGTCGTAGCCCTGGTTGTAGCCGCCTCCGTACTGGTCGTAGCCCTGATCATAGCCCTGATCGTAGCCCTGATCGTAGCCCTGATCGTAGTATTGCTGCGGCGGAGGCTGCTGCACGGGTTTGGGCGGAGGCTGGAACTGTTTGGCCGGCTTGTAGCGCTGTCGGGGACCGGGTCCTCCGTGTGACTGCGCGCCTGGAGGCCCACCAGCTCCCGGAGGGCCGGGAGGAGCAAACCGCTGGGGAGGTCCGGGTCTACCGCGTCGAGGCACGCCATAGGACCGGCCGTAGTTCATGCCGGGCTGGTTGTACTGCTGCACGGAGGCCATGGGGGCGTCTCCAGGCCCCTCGCGACGTTTCAGCCGGTCTTTGGCAGGTAGGGCTCGTGAGATGCCGTCCATGGGGGTGGTGGTATAAGGATGGAGAGGTTGGTATAGAGTTAGATGGGAGTACGGGATGCGGAATGTGGGTTAGGAAAGGGCACGCTACAAGATGGAGATGTCATATTTGCAGGCTTGGGGGGAGCCGTTTTATTGTACATGTGACCGGTCGAATTCGTCGTACTCGCTTAAAAAAATATTGCCCTTCTTGGCGCTGTGCCTGTTATCGTATTCGACCGATCATACTCAGCTTTTTACGGGTCTCTCTCGGATATGAATCTGCATAGTTCAAAGGTGTGTTCTGATTTGGGACAGGTCACGTGGCAAAACGCGTCAGACAGAAGTCTGTGGTGACGCATGGAAAGGCACCAAAAAAAAAACGGCCCATCTGAAAAAGCAGACCCCACTGGCGCTGTTCCAAGCTCGCCATGGGCCTCCTCATCTCACTGCACCTCCTCATCGACGATCAGTCTCATACAAGACACAAACGTAGACCCCCCTGTCTCTCTTGGAGGTTATAATACGGGAGATCTGTGGAGATAAGAATTGGCAGATGGTGGGGTTTTGGGGCCAGTTTTGTGATGCTAGCAGCCCATTGGTCTGTTTGTCTGCGTCGCCTAAAATGCTTCCTTGCGTGATTTACCACTTTTCTGTGCCCAGACACAGCTAGTTTGAGCTCTCTAAACCAATCATCCAACGCTAACCACTTTACTGAGCCGTTTGAGTTCCACTAACAAGCAGATGTCTCCATAATATGGCGCCCATAGGCACGTTTTTTAGCGCTTTGGCGTTGTTTTTCAAGACACGAACCCCACCCTTACTACAAGTAGACGTTTTATTTTATACATCTTGTCAACTAATTAGCGGTATACACATGAAAACGTCGCAAGCACCGGAAATGGGAGTTTAAGCCAAATAAAATTCTCGGTAACCCACATTTTGGACCACAACTCGCGTCGAACTACATCTTCTCTTCTCTTATGCGTTTCTCGGTGATTTAATTATAGCCCCATTTAGGAAGCTGCTATTAGCTATATTAATGCATCTAGATTGCTGATATTTTTGTCCTCAGCTGCACCTCAGATCCTTCTTGTTCCCCTAATTTGCCATGCAATAATCACACCGCGCATCAATCCGGAGATCCCAAAATAGCTGATACAGGTCAATGAAGATGATCTCCAGCTTGTATCATCTTTGTGTGGATCACCTTCAAAGTCGTAGTGCCCTTCTTTGTGTTATGTAAGCATCCAAACCACTGTAAAGTGCTCTTAGTCATCGAACCATCGGAAAGTGCTTTTAGTCATCTCCAGGGCCGTTCCTGAACATCTCTAAACAACTGCAATGCTCATTATCAGCTCGTTACGTCATTTCAGCATACTGAAACACCACCGACGGGTATAAATAGAACGAGAAACATGCTGCACACAATACATTGTGCATGAGTCAGCCCAAGTGCCAGTGTTCACCAATTCGATCACGTGCCTCATCGATTAAACTCGATTATACCCGCGTTTTAGCCGCGCTCTATACGACTTACCACCCTGGCGATGTGCCTCTGAGCAAATAAACAACGTGCCCCAGAGCCCTTAACAACGCGTATTGTTCTTTCTTTGATCGCTGTGGCTTTAGTGAGCGATCTTCCTTTTTTCTAGCGCAAATCCTGGTGTCTGTGAAATCTTTTGCATTCGAAGCACGACAATCGGCACATTCCTCAAGCTCCTTTACGAGCGGATACGTGATGAGCGTGTTTTAGGTGTTTGTCCCCGCTGGTATTCGAACCGACACTCAGGTCCTGTGTATCTCTACGAGTAGAGACTCTTGCAGCGGTCAAAAGTGTATCCCTCCACCAACTGCTATACAGTATGGAATGTCTCAGGTACTAGCGCTCATCATCCCTCACTTCTGGTCTTTCCATGTCCCATGTCTACCCCACAGATGGCATGTCTTTGTATACGAGACATTCCCCAAGACTGCCGAGTGAAAGAGAGAGAGTAGGAGACACCAAAAGCGAGACATTTAGATGGCCGGGGGGGTCTATTTTTAGAAGGAACGGCTGACATTGGCACCGGGTGAGAGTTTGCGCACCTGGCCCAATCAGTACACGACCCGCCATCTCCAGGCCTCTCTTTACGAGCTCTACCAGTATACACTTCCATACTAAATGGCTTTTTTTGTCTTTTGCAAGAGGGGGACACCTACCCGCAACATTACACGCAAAACTCAACCCTTTCTACCTCCCATTGTGTTTCCTGTAACCCACCAGAAAGAGGGTCGCGAACTCTACCAGAATGTCTTAAACCGGGTGAGACAAATGTTGGTTAGACTCAAGATTCGGTGCTTGTCTTCACGTCTGGGACAAGAGATCGAAGCGATGGCAACTTTGCATGAGGCAGGGATTCAGCATTTGTAAGCTTTCGTAAGCAACGGTGCGGCTGGTTTCTAAGCCCCCTGGGGAATACGGTCGCGGGGCTTGCTGGACTGAAAGATGCGCAAAGCTTCGGAGATTCTCTTGCAACTTTCAGAGCGCCTATCCGTTGATTATTGAGCTTTGTTTAGAATTATCTGTCAATTTATGGCCATTTGCTTTTTGCACTACCTCCGATCCTCTCCGATGCACGACTCGATGATGTGGGAAAATAAAATTGAGGACGCCGACCAAAGAGCAGCGACAATCGGACGGACGGGCGCCATTGTCACCGCAGCACGCTGGTATCTGATCGATGGAAAAGCGACTATCAGAATTTGAGTGTAATTGTTTGGCAAAATAATCAGATGAACTGGTCCGTGAAATCGCCCCCTATTAAGTTAAGGTGATGCCACTAGGACGCGACTTTGGAGCCTTGGAACGGGGTTCTCTCGCCCACCATTGGCGAAAAATACACTTCTCCAATCATCTCCCGTCCCGTTTTAATTGTTTCCCCGCTAGTTCCACATGTACGCCTGTCCTGATGCATGGCACCATTGTGTTACCGATTCCCGTAGCTTTTAGCAGAAAAAGCAACGTTATCAAAACAAAATCTCAAACAACGGCTTAATCCGCGCTTTAGATTCGAGATCTGCCTCCAGCACAAAGAGGCGCTTATTAGGGTTACTCTTTAGACTCGCCCATGCGCTGCACGCTAAAAGCTACTCTTGTGGGAGCCGACACACAAGACAAGAGGACTTTTTGGTGAAAGGAAAATAACCGAGAGCAGAAAAAAAAAGTATAGCTGGAAAACACGGACACACGGGAAGTAACTTTTTCCGAACACCCTCTTCAAATACACCCTACAGCAGACCCTGCGACAGGGTGTAGTTTCAGGTTGATAATACGGGGCCCTTACTCCAGTCCTGGTGGGTGTGTCTCTGTCCTAACCTCCGGTTTCACGCACCTCTGTCCAGGTGCATCTTGTTAGTCAAGATTGATAATATGGACCCCCAATCCGGCGCCAGTCGCGTTTCTTTTCCCACGTATATTCCCCATTGGGCCGTTTTAAATGGCGGAGGTCCACCGTTGGAACCAGGAGAAACGACTGGGGCAGACCTCACTGTAACCTTCTCCAACCCCCAGAGTGATCTTCACATTCCGAGACAAATCTCAGTATCAGATAAGTGGGGTGCAATGGCCAAGTCCACAGGCCATCAAAAAAAGACGGTAATTTATGAACAAGAGAAAACAAGCTGTATAGCCACAGAGAAAGAAGCATTGTTCTTTGAGTTCTTGCTCTAGTCGGAAACAGTTGTACAAGTAGTCCAAATAATTATTTCTTTCCGCAGTCGCTCTCCGCCATATTCTCTTTGTCCTGTCATATCGTTTAACTCATCGCGCTCTGCATTGCTCAACCAGGGTGGGCACATGCCAAATCTGACACTGGATGTACTGAAATCCTCGACCGTGGCCACCAGTAGTGTTTTCCATGTACATGGAGAACAATGGAAGCGTGCTCTGTCACAAAATAATAACCAGCCAGGCTCGCCAATGACCTCTTTGTTTCCCACTGCCAGCGCTGCGACCAGCCCGATAATCACACAAAAAACTCAACTACCGCCCAGACAAATGAAATACTGGTTAGCTTTGTGGACAACGTCAGATTACATTAATGACGTTTGTCTTCTTGTCTTCCATTTAGGCCGTAATGGTCTTTGCGTAAGCGAGACCTGTAGCTCGTGACGCATCGGTGCATGTCAAAAGAAACGATGGGCAGACGACTAGTCGACACTGACCACCATGGGCGACACTCCAGCACCGCCCTGCATTGATTATACCCTCGTTTTCGTCGTTTTCAAAATTCTGAACTCCATCTGAGTTCTGGAGCCGAAAGCAACCTGTTTCAGGACTGCAGGGGTAGCATCTTGAACCTAGTATGGAGAGTGGACTGTCTATGGACTAGCATGGCTGCTTGAAGATCCATGTGAGCTTTCTTCTTCCACCTGGGTGGTTTCCGAAATAGGAAGTCTGCATCCAATGGAAAAGGGGTCGTATAAGAGAAAGCCTTGAGGGGTTAGACCGTATTACAGTCATCTCAAGGGTTACAGACGCCAGATTGGCAGCAGATTAACCCCCATACAGTTCCCTACAGTGTGTGCTGCTCTGGCCAAAAACATGTGACAAGAAGTAGAAGGGGGAAAGAATAGTCGATTGTTACATCGAGAAACAGTTGCAGTCATGTGGACGCACGGGCGAAAAAGAAAAGTGTCAACTCTCGCTTGTTCCGAAGCCCTTGCTGCGGTTTGCCAAGGAATGATACAGGGTGCTCGACTCGAAAACAAATACAAGAAATTCCCTGGAGTCGTGAGAGCGCCAAGAACATGACAGGGTAGTCTGTAAAGCGGCTCTTGACATGCCTCTAAGCTGAATTAATTTTTTGCAACTCTGAAACGTTTAGTTTGGGGCTATCTGTACGGTTGCGTTGTTTATAGCGGGTTTTGCCACTCAACACGTGAAAGAGAAGAGAGGAGCCCGTAATTGCCATCCCCCGGCTCTTCGGATCGGGGGCCTTCGATCGGTTATCTTTGTGTGCTTGTAGCTTGTGTGCTTGGGCTTTCAGGGCTTTCTGAGTGAGTATCGTGAGATGGGCAATTGTTGATCTGGGTGGTGATGGAGCCAAGTTAGAGCTCTGGGGAGTTTTTAGATGTGTTGATGAAGCCCTCAGCTCTCTATTGGTACTTTTCTGGTCTCTTTAGGGTCTTTATTTGGTGAGCTATGAGCTTTCTACTATGCTGCACGCATCTCACATCAATTTTTGATAAGAGGAGTCCCCAGAATCGCGATGGAGGGGCGAGAGGTTCGTGGATAGAAGCGTCAGGCTCTGTTAATTGTTTTCATCTACTTCATTGTGTCATTCTGTTTCTCGTCTCGTCTCTAGGAATTTATTTTGGTATTGTGCCTATTAACGTGAAAAATAACTTCAATTAAAAACGGAGAAAATGCAGGAGATTTGATACTGTATAGTTGAATAATATAACAACACGGCCATCCTCTTTCTATATACGACACTCCTGGATCCTTCATTTCATTGGTTTCTATAGTATGAACAGTTATGTCACCAGAATCCTCAAACATCAAGCTCACCGTTATCACAGTGTAACAAACCGCTCCCAGTTTTCTACAGTACATTCACTTGGGCTTCGGGAAGCTGCCAAGACTCTGCCGGACCTCCCACAACAGCAGCTGCCGTTCTACCTGTTTTCCTCCAGGGGTCCCACTCTTGACTCACCTTAAAATTCGTCAGGATGACAGAGAAAATGGTACGAGTGCGGAGCCTCAAGTTCCGAAGCAACCGATCCGAGCCCTGGACAAGATTGATGAGCTGAATATCATTCTGCCTGAATGATGGTTGATCGGATACGTCTCCGAAGCGAATACGACATCGATCATAAATATTCCCCATTAGAGTTGGAGCGAGAATCCCCGCTACAAGATGGAACCACTTTGGACAAGAGGCGGAAGTTGAGGGTTTCGATCCCCTGAGGTCCAGGAACCTTGCCACGTCTTCCAGGCTCTTTTCGAAGTCGTCTAGAAAAACTTAGCGGCCTCCGACAGGTGTTTTGGAAGCCCTTCAATATGGAAGTCTAATGGGCTTTGCCTAGAAGTGGGGCAGTGGATAAGTCGTTAGAAAAAAGGGGGGCATGATAGCTGAGGGGCATTGAGTGCAGAATTCGGACTCTCCTTCCTTTTCAGCCTTGTATAAGAAGCCCCTTTTTCGTCAGTATCTTGAAACATGCCCACCATGCCCACCACGAATGTCTCGCCCACCAGATGAGCTAGTTGCAAGGATTACATTGGCCATGTTACACCGGCAGGCAGCTGGGTATCGATCTTTCTTTTTCTTGCGCATGATAGTCGTAGCCTAAGTATGTACAGTACGGTGTTTGGTGCCGTTCATGCGGAGGTGTGGGATCCCAGAATGAAGCCCAAGACTTCATTTTCAGAATTTGTGCGTCCCGTTAAGCGAGAGAAAAGACAATCTGGCGTCCGTGCACCCATGCTCCTACCGTCTCTTCAAACAAGATTCCCTCCCGTAAGTGTTTATGAATATCACCATGTTTAACTCAGGTCACTTTTTTTGGGCACGCAAAAATGAACGCCAGAGCAAGAATACCAAACCCAATGGCTGGGTGTTTCAACAATGAAACTGAATCTCTGATACGTGCTCCCAGAGGGGCATTATTCGCCCCAACCACCAACAGAGCCATTTCTCTACACCACACCATCTGGACCCTGCATTAGTAACACAAACCGGTGTCTTGGAAAAGAGAGCAGGACATAAATATACAAGTAGACTCTCCGGAGACTCAGCTTCAATAGAGTTGGTTGGAGGCGGTATCGCTGCACATATCTCTGCTATCGGCCTGTCTGTGGCGACTACGAGAACATGTCTCTCTCTGTAGCCACAGCCAGCATCTCTTTGTGCAACAGACTTGCTTTTGGACATGTAAAAGGCTCATGTACAAACGGCTCAACCCGTTGACGAAGGTTGAACTTTGTGTTCCCTAGAGTTAGGTACAAACTCATCTTTCCCACCACTTTGTCGTTATAGCCCGAGTTGTTAAGTGTCAGGAGCTTGTGGTTGGGCAGACTCAAGCTGTTGGACACTGTGCAGCTGAGGTCCTCTTTTGTGGTCTCCCCTGAGCTATTGCATGCCGCATAGAGCCTTGTATATGGCTATCCTCCACCCAACCCTCCATGGTGGGTCCAGTAGACACAAAGAGACGACTTTTGCAAAACGGGCAAGGATAGGCTGAAACAGACGGGGAAAAGTCGGGGAAACTCGCCACAGATCAGAGGAGTCGGCAAGTGAGACGGTCTTGATCAGCCTAGCAGGCTGGCGATGTGCAGCCCTCTCCCATGTCCATCCCCAACAAGTTCTGTCCTCTTGCGCCTGTCGTTGCTTTTTCAACGTTTCTTTTTCGGAGTCTATCTGGGCTGATACTGTGACAATCTTCGTATTGCAGTTTAAGGGCCCCTAAAACGGCTTTTGCAAGGAACGGCACGAGAGATTAACATTCTGGACACTGCGGTGTTCCGTGGAAGTTGCAAACTATCACGGTGAAGCTGGCAGCAGCACATGTATGTCGAAAAGCCCAAGTCAAACGAGTCGGAAATTCTAAAGCGAATCTAATTGTGGCATCAAAAGAAAACGGTAGGGATCGGCTGACTCACAACGGGTGCCGTTTACGAGCCCAACTGCCGACGGACACTTAGTGGAGGTTTACTTCATGCATGGCGAGGGGACAAAAAGCAAATGGACCGTCCCATTGAGAGTATGATAGCGGGTTTGAAACACGAGAGGAAATCAGACGATTCGACGAGCTAGATAGACACACGTATAATTGGTTTTTCAACGCACGGTGACTAATAGTTGGCTTTTTACTCGGCTAGCTCTTCCGCAAAACACCATGGAGCAAGCAACCGGATGAAGGCAATAATATCGCAACCTGCTCTGTGAGCAAGTCGAAAACTTGTCGGAGACTTTTGAGTCGGCGTTATTGAGACCTCCACTGCGACGTTATAAGCCTTCAGAGCCCGAAAAGATGTCCATCCCGGAGCTTTAGCTATCTGATAAGAGTCTCTTTCTTCAAGCTCATTGGTTTGCGACGCTACGCAAACGCAAATTGCGAGGTCTTTAACGACTGAGAGCTTTATCGTTTGAACTGGAAAGAAAAACTTCCATGTTGTTCCGTTTTCCATCTACAGGTACAGTGAGGAAGTGGTTATTGCGGCTTTCGAGGTATGTTAACTAATATAGCGCCTTACAGTACTATTGAGAAGCATGTGTCTCGAAGTACAGTAACAAGTGTTTTCTAAAGTCATAGGGAAGTCTTCAGAAACTTGTGGAGACTCAATAGTTCATCAAAGACCTACTTGTACAAGTAGCAACGGGTTTCCCAGTCACATACTTAAGTTGGCTCCCCTGATTCACTTCCGAATTCGACAATGTGAATACTCAAAATAGCACCACCTGAAACTGCGGTATATAAAAGGCCTGCTAAATTCATGCAGAGTTCTCCACGTAATAGGGGAGATCAATAGCTTTCGATTGATACCAAATTTGTTCCTGAATCGTATATCTATCTTTGCTCAGCTCTCGAGTTCCCTTTTGCTCCCCAACCCAGTTTGCGTAACTTTCCCTCTAACTCCTCAACAAAAAATAAAAAATTCAAGCCACTCGGGAAATACACAAACCCCGGTCGTCGGAACGATCTGATCTGATTATTATCGTAATCACCCTCCCCACAGCGCCACATATCGCTCAACACCTCTTCTCTCAGGCGCCACTGCGATAGTACATGTCTCATGCACGACTCTGCACTGAAGCTGAAAAAGTTAACAGCAGTGAATGTCTCTACACAACAGTAACAAGACCATGTTACGAGTGCTGCATGGCGTTCGGAGTGTTAGTAGGGCCATTTCGGGCTCTCTGGGAACACCGGGACGAGTTCCACATGTGGAAAAGTTCTGCTCAACACGCTCCACAGTTCATTTGCGGCTTGCCAGCACTGTCGCTAAAGCAGAGCAGTTATTACGCCATGGAGACTTTGATCCTGCCAATCTGACGTCTCTGTCGCCCGTGGAGGCGTTCAGACACACCCCCACGTACTACCCCGAGGACCTGAAGGCGTTTTTTGAGAGCATCGAGTATCTGGGTCTGGAATCAGAGTTTCTGGAGCAGGTGAAATCTGAGCGAGATTCCTCCAAAAGACTGGGCAAACTGATGGCATTCCTGCGAAATCAGATCATCCAGGGCCATGCGGTTCAGGAGACTCATCTGCTTGAGTGGTTCAAGAAGTATGTGCGCATCGAAAACGGAAAAATCAAGCCTCGATACACAAAGAGCGACCGTCTGGGGAACGTCGACATGAGCGAAATGCTGAACCACGTGGTCAATCGAACAACCAAGCCCTCTGTGGAGTTTCTCAATTGGCTGGCTCAGGACGACCCCGTTCTGTGTGAACATCACCTGCTGAGATCGTACCTCAAAGATCTGCTGGTTTCTCGAGGCTTTGTGGTGGAGCGTCAGGGCAAGATTGACGTGCGGTACCCCGAGGAGCTGTTTCCCGACGCGCGCATGCTGACCCGAAAGATCATCTGCCATCTGGGCCCCACCAACAGTGGTAAGACGTATCGAGCGCTGGAGCGGTTGAAGAAGGCCAAAAGCGGCTACTATGCCGGCCCCTTGCGTCTATTGGCTCGCGAGACGTACGACCGAATCAAAGACGAGGGTCTGGCCGTCAACCTCAAGACCGGAGAAGAAGTCATCTACTGTGAAGACGAGTTTGGACGACATGCTCCATTGACGGCAGGAACCGTCGAGATGATCGATACCAACCAGCCGATGGAGGTGTGTGTCATTGACGAGATCCAGATGCTCAACGACAAGTCGCGAGGATGGGCCTGGCTGAACGCTGTCCTCGGAGTGCAGGCCAAAGAAGTGCATCTCTGCGGAGAAGAAAGTGTGGTCGATATGATCAAGGAGATTGTGGCGAAAACGGGAGACACGCTGGAAATCAACAGATACGAGCGGCTGGGGACCCTGGAGATGGAGAAAAGACCTCTCAAAAGTCTGCGACAGGTCAAAGCAGGAGACTGTGTGGTGGCCTTCTCGCGGAAAAAGGTTTTTGAGTACCGAAAAGAAATCGAAGCCACCAGCAAATTGAAGTGCTCCATCATTTATGGCGCATTGCCCCCGGAAACTCGAGTCACTCAGAGCAGAGCCTTCAACTCTGGGGAAAACGAGGTGCTGGTCGCCACTGACGCGGTGGGAATGGGTCTCAACCTCTCCATCAACCGGATCGTTTTTGCTTCTATTACAAAGTTCGATGGACAGGAGGAGCTGCTTCTGGAGCCTCCGCAAACCAAGCAGATTGCAGGACGAGCAGGCCGATACAAGGTGCCTGGAAGCGATAAAGTCGGAAGCGTCGGTTATGTGACCACCATGAGCAAACAAATGACCGAGTTTGTAGCCGAGAGTCTCAAAACTCCCACCCGCATGCTCTCTACGCTCTACGTGAAACCCCCGGATGACATCGTTGCTCCTCTTGCGACTGGAGTAAGAGGACTGGCTAAACTCATGGCCCGACTGCCCGGTCTCACTGAGCTTTCAAAGCACTATCGACTGCCAGATTTCGATTCGCAGATGTCCCTTTCGGAATCGTGCTACCCAAATCTAGCTCCGGTCATCGCTTTCAACATTTCTGGCGTCCCAGTTGGAAATGGAGACTACTGTAAAACCCAGGTGTTTGCAATGACTCGAGCTATCGCAGTGGGAACAGTCTACACTACTGCCCAGCTCGCAAATCCTGCTCTTCAGGCTTTCATTCAAGCCTACTCGCCTGTGGACCGACTCAAGATCATGGAAGATTTGCATAGATCGATTTCAACCTACCGATGGCTGGAGAATCGATACCCCCAGACGTTTGTGGACCTCGAGGGCGTCAACAGACTTCGTCTGCTGGTCGAGGATGTCATCAACGACATTCTCAGACCCAAGGTGCAAGAGAAGCACAAGAAATGACCTAGGTGTGATGGTCAATTATGTATATAGCACGCTACACAGCATAGCTCCTAATTTAATTATGAACAGAAGCACGAGAGTACCGTAGACGGGATACAACCGCTAATAACGACAATAGCTCTTTAACGAAGGTCTTGGAAACACAATAGGTTTGTTCTCCTTATTCTTCTAGTTTCCCTTGTGATATTATCAGTGATGTGCTGTGTTGGTACTCCCTAAGAAGCAAGTATCAGACGCTAGGAAGTCAAGATAATACTAAAGAGCAAAAAAAGGACATTATGAAGGCTGTATAATTCCAATCATAAAGTCTACATTTTTCCATCTGTTTTGCTCGACGTTGAAAATGTGCATTTTACTGAGCATGGAGCTGTGTCAGCCAAAATCACAGATGCAAATCAAACTTGCTCTATATATAACTAACAAAGACTGGATGATTCAAATTGTATAGTTTACCTCGTTTAATTCTTCTTGCTACTTGACATATCTGTCTTGCCTTTTCCTACCAGGTAATAATTAAAGACCCACTTACACATTTCAAACAACTAACAAAAATTGCTAAAGAGAAGACAGAAACCCGATAAGTCCATTACAGGCGCCTTTTACGTCCATAGACTCAAAAGATTCAGATTCGGTGACATTTTCGTTTCATTTTTGAGTATTTTTTTAGAAAAACACATACGTAATACGATTATCGGAGCTTTCTTCCTCAAGCCCAAGTAACATAATACCTTTCAATGGACACCCCAAAAGAGATGCCAACACAAAAAGTTCCTTGTCAACATTCTGTACCCCACAGAATCGGATTGTAATTCATTTCGTCATTATATTCACATGCCCTGTCGTTATATTTCTGCTGTAACACTATCAGATATTTTACGCTAAGGAATGCCAACCACCAGTAAAAAAGCATAGCATCGAATATTACTTACATTACGGTACTGTACTCACCATCTCACTACAAGTACATACCTGGTACGGTACAATACTCAGCATATCTCATAATCATAATCTATCAATAATTTACATCAGTTTACAGTGTGCGTGCGTGTTAGCGTTGGTTTATGCGTCATGGGCCAGTCCAGCTGAAGCCCCGCGAGGGAATACGACCTAGGATTGCCAAAAGTCGCAGCCAGGCGGGAACTTGCCATTATATGTGGCGGGGGCAGACTTGAGCGGATAAAACAGATCCGAGTCCATGTCCAGGTGGCTCATGTGGCCAAGGTCGACCCGGGGAGTGGGGGTCTCCGACTTGGTGGGCATCATTCGACCTCCTGGGGTGCCAGGGTGGTTGTTCCACGACGAGTCCGTGAGCGTCCGCGTCATGGGAGGAGCAGCCTCGAAGGGCGCGTCCAGCACGTCGTACGACATGCCCACCGCAGACATGGACCGGGTCATGGGGTAGTAGTAGTCCGACGACGAGCCCACGCCCTGGCCAGGGGTCGCCGGAGTGGGAATAGGGGCCGCCACAGGGATGGCGGACGCAGGGTTGGGAGCCTGCTGCTGCTGCTGCTGCTGCACACCGTGGCCAGCTGAGCCCACGCTCTGCACGGTCTGGGGCAGCGACGAGCCAGGAGAAACGTCAGACGCGGGCGAGTCCATGCCGCCGACCCGTCGGAACACCACCTGCGCGCTGAAGGCGTCCTCGGCCTTGGCAAACTCCCACAGCAGCACGCCGTGGGGCCGGCTCTGGATCTCGTCCGTGCACGAGACGTCAAACTGCGCCGCGTCGCCGGGCAGGCAGTAGATGACCTGCTGCATGGTGATACCGCCGATGGCCGCCGTGGCCACCTCCTGGCTGGAGGCGGTGGAGCTGTCGGAGATACCCGCCACGAAGGCCGACCAGAAGTCGCCGGCCATGGGCAGCAGCAGCCGCTCCTTGGGGGTGCCCGTGGAGTCGTGCTGGGGCGCCGCGGGCACGAGGTTTCGCAGCTGCAGAATCTCGTGGCCCAGCGTCCACACCCGCGTCTCGCACATCCAGAACCGCGACGACGGCGGCGTCTCAAAGTGCGGCGGCGACACCACAAACTGGCTCTGGGTCTTGAGCTCGGGGGTGGTGCCGGTGGACGGCGCGTGCTCGGGGAGGTAGAGCGCGGCCTTGGCGTGGATCACGGGCACGCCGGTCTGGGCAAAGTACAGCGAGTCGGGGAACTGCTGCTGCACGGTTGCCAGGCCCTTGGGCCGCAGAGGCGTCGACATGGGCTGCCGCATCGACTGGCAGTACACGTGAGGCGCCTCGTCCTCGTGCCACAGACAAAAGTGGTGGGGCGAGAAGCTGGGCGTGGGAGGGGACATGAACAGAGGCCGGCCGGGTCCTCCGCTGTGCATGCCGTGCGAGCCGCCCGAAGAGCCTCCCAGCACTGCAGGCGAAGAAGGAGGCCGCTGGATGGCGTAGCCCAGCTGTCTGTGGCTTCGGGGAGTGGAAGGACAGGCAGGAGGAGGAGGAGAGATGGTGTTAGGCGCACTCTGCTGCTGAGCCACAGACTGCTGCTGCTGCTGCTGGGGGACAGGCTGAGCAAGAGGCTTGGCGGTGGCTCGGATCACCTTCTCGGAGACAACGACGTCGCCGGTGGCGTTGGAGCCCTCGTCGCCCAGCAGCAGCGACATGAAATGCTTGTCGTCCTTGAGCAGGTTTTTGAGCACCTGGATGTGCGACGACACCTGTTTTCGAGTTCGCTGTTTTCCGGTCTTCTTGAAAATGTACTCGGAAATGAGCTCGTTTCGGCCGCAGGTTCGGCCGTTGATGACGATTTTTCGTCGACCCACGCAGGGGATCACCTTGAGGGCCTCCATGAACGCCTGCTCCACGTCTGTGGACCAGATGGACGGGTTGACGTCGCCGCGCTCCTTCTTCTGCCGCTTGAGGTACTTTGTGTACGCCTCCCAGTTTGTGAGGGCCGGCATGGAGGTGGGCGACTGGTTTGCGTCGTCAGTCTTGGAGTCCGGTGACGACGACGCAGAGTCGTGGCCCGACAGCTGGCCCGACAGCTCGTCCTCGACCTTGACGCTGGGCGAGCCGGGCACGGTCGGCAGCATGGACCGGAACGACGTGTCTGTGAAGGGGTCCGACTTGAGCGGTGTGGCGGGCTCGGACTTGACCGGAGCAGCGGCAGGCACGACATCGAGCTTGAACTCGGCGTACATGGGTTTGTTGTGGGAATTAGTGTGGGGCTGCTGATGCTGAGTGGTGTGTTGCTGAGGCTGATGCTGGGAGGTGTGTTGCTGCTGCTGCTGCTGCTGCGACTGGGAGTCTGTGTCACTGGTGCTTCCATGGAACGAAAACTGGCCCTGGGAAAAGGCCGAGTTGACGGGGAAGGAGGAGGAGAAGGAGTCGACGCAGGAGTTGGCCCGTCGCATGCCCGGGTGGCCCATGCCTCCGGTGTTGTTGTTGCTGCTGTTGAGGGTCACATTGCCGGAGTGGGAGGGCCCGTCAACCCGTCCTCGCTTGATTCTCTCGGAATCCGGAGGAGTGTTGAGTGCAAACGCCGACGGCAACAGGTCCGAGCCGTTGGCGGATGTGGGGCACGCAATGGCGATGCTGTGGCTTCGTTTTAACGGCGTCACTGGCTGGGTGAGCATGTTGAGTGTTGTTGTGTGATGTGTGAGTGTGAGTGTCAAAGAGTGTGTGGTGTGGTGTGTTAAAGAGGGTCCACTTTTTGTGTCACTTTGTGTGTCACTTTGCGTCTGTGTAACTTGTCGAGGCTGTGTTGTTTGTGGAATGTGGCTGTTCCGTCTGTGTCACTGTCCTGCTGACTTCCTCTCTGTGTAACGAACGTGCGCTGAGCGTGCTGAAAAATCACCACTTTGGCAGAGCTTCCAACTGTTGTAGGAGAAGACAGCCAGGGCACCCTCAGACACTTATACCAGAGCCAACTAAGGGATGGCCCAGGTGCATGAGGATGCGTCTATTGGAAATAGAGTTGCTAAGGGGTGGCGGGATGAGGTAGATGCGTGTTTAGAGGTGTGGGTTGGTGTGCGATCCGCGAATTGAGCGTGTCATTGTGGTGCTGAGAGCGTGATCTCCATTTTGGTGTAAATATCTTTTCTCTAGTCACAGTACTTCGCCCAAAAACACGCCCCCACGCAAAACACGACTCTGGAAACCCACGCGAAAATAAAAGCTTATTTCTAAACCTTATTATTATTGCTCGGACATTGGCTCTTCACAAGTGAGGGAAAAGAGCACAGACGTGAATCAAGTGTGTAGCGAGTTTTGTAGACACGAGCCGCTAATTGGGATTTGTTGCCGCGGTTTTCCCACCTGTTCACTTTTTCACGCTCACGCGTCCTCTCCACGCGTGTCCAGGGTTCCCGCACAAACCTCAAAAGTAAAACTCAGAGTTTGCTAATCAAGGGTCGAGTGATTGATGAGTGATTATAGTGATGTGATTTGAAAAGGTCACGTGAGTGGCATATTTGAGGAATTGTTGGTACTCATGGTCACTCAGTGCCGTTTTTCAACCCTCTAAGCCTCTCCTTACTCGTTATTCACCATTCATCCTCCACTCCAAGCCTCATAAAGATAGACTCAGACTCGACGGGAAAGAGGTGTATCAATCCAGTAAACGACCGATTCCAGCGCTTGGAAATTGGAGTTAATGTAGGGGTGGGGGGGAGCTACTTGTACGAGAACTCCGGTTGTGTACATGTGTCTTTGTGTACAAGTGTCTATGTGTACTAGTCCTTCGTTCTGAGATCTCTGAGCTTCTGAGCTTCTCTCTGAGGTTCACTTTTCACTACTTTTAGTCATACGGGTCCTTAGTGTACCTCATGACCAGCCTTCCACAAGCACCAGCTCACACTAAGGCACAGGACCTCCCTTTGTACGCTTAGCACGGCCATTATTTTTAGTGTGATCGGATATTATCGCTCCTCCGCAGCCCAGTTGCAGCTTTTCAGAATAAAAAGCTCAACTTTGTTCACAAGCGAGGTACAGCGTTTCATATGAGAGGAGACAAGTACGAGTACGAGTACGAGTACAGTACGGCATTTGGTCTAAGTACGAGTATTTCTGAGTACTTGTAATTTCTGATTGCTGTCATTAGTGTACCAATAGTCTGTCAGTATTATGGTATCTTCATGACACTTCACCTTCATGGCTACAACTTGTACTGTTTTTTTTTTTATAATCACTGTAATACAATGTAGCTTCCCTGTAACCCTGACTAACCCTGACCAACCCTGAAAGTTGCTCTACCACCAATCCGTCTATCTATCTCATGTCCTCTCTGCTTCCGTCATATATCGGCCCACAGTGTTTGCCATATTGCCCCATCGATCAAAGTTCAAACGTTATCGTCGTTAGTCTCGCCAAACGCGCTCCGTCACGCCTCCAAACGCGTGCAGTACAGTTTCCTCAGTACAGCGCACATCACGTGAGCGGGGCCGAAGGAAGGAGAAGGAGAAAGAGGCAGAAAAAAAAAAAACGGTGGAATCGTCAGCACAGGAGAAAAGAAAAGAAAATACAAAAAGACCGTACCGACGACGTACAGTTTTTTGCACTGTACTCCCTCTATACAGTGCGATATTAAACGGAACGTCTTTTGTACTTTTTATAATCACATTAATTACACAGAACTGAGGTTGCTACCCCAGCCCCAATAATATTGACGAGATTTTTGAGAGACACAAAGAGGAGAAACGTCGTCGGGATATTATTTGGCATTTTGGCACAAATGTGGTAATTCGTAGACAGCCTGAGCGATGGCAGCAAGTTTTATTATGGTCTGTGAAATTGTCCACATCTGAAATACGGCTCTGTGATAAGGTCAAGGTCTCCTTTCTTCTAAGATTGGTAAGGAGGTGATGTAGGAGTTGTTACTACAAGTATGTACACAACGTTGTACTTGTACTTGTACTACAGCTTCTGATACTGTAAGGTAGGGCTGTACAGTAGTCACATCTACAAGTACAGTACTTCGTACAACAAGGCACGCTTTTCATAATCCGGGGCATTAGCAGCTTCCTTGTCTCTGCTTGTCTCCTCCTTCTTTTCTCGATCAACAGGGCACATGCAGATACAGGGGTACCCGCATGAGGGAGGTGTTTCAGCGACGCGTAGAGGCTAGAGCGGGTACTGGTGTACGCGTGTAAAGAGGTAGATTAGCTCTGGCGTGTCTGGTGGTCTGGTTGTGTGGTTGTGTCTTGTCTTTAGATAGAGGTATGTAGTTACGTAAGCTTCTTCACAAGTCATACTTACAGTATACTTACGTAAGCATCTTGTCACTAAGGTACCTCTAAGCCCCAGAATACGAGACAATCAGCTACAAGTACCCCTCATACTCGTACCTCACCCTTGGTTACCCTTCGCTGTGACCTTACCGTTATTGGAGTTTGAGGTTGGTTGTATGGGTTGAAGGTTGACGACTTTTATTGACATCTTATCACTGAGATGAAGCGCACCAGTTTCACCGTCTAATGATCCACTAAACCGCCCAGCCCCACAATTCACCAGCTTTCACTAGAGATGCCTTTTCCCACTTTTCTGCACTTCCAGCCACCTCTCTTAGCGCGTCAAGACGCAATCTATCCACCACCATCTTCCATGCATTGCTTTACGTGTAACGCTCTGGGCTAGGGCGGTGGTGCGGTGTTAGTATGGTGCTACTTGTAGTACAGTGTACCAGTTGTTAGTATGGTGCGACGTTGCAGTGAAGGGTCTGAAGTGAAGGGTCTGAAGTGAAGGGTCTGAAGCTGTGAAGGGTCACGGTGTGTGTTGTTTAACTATTGACTCAACTAGAAAGCGGATTAATTGTTGAGTTTTGTTAAGACTTATTTCTCACCATAGCTTAGCCAAATAGTATGAAAGGATAAAAACAAGGGAAGGACATAACAGCACTTCAAATGGCTATTAAAATTCCACTAAAAAGGCCAGATTATTACCAGGTACTCCTTTGTAGGTGTGATGAGTAAGCGGTGTGATGAGTAAGCAGAAATATGGTATAGGTTAAACCTTATTTGTGAGAACGGAAGGATATTAATTTTGACATTTTTAAAATATTTCCAAACAATTCGAGGAAATTGAAAGATACTGTACTTGTACAAGTACAATTACAATAGCCTGTGCAAGTCAGAGAAGACCTTCCAGTGACTCACTGAGCTCTCTAATGACCGGAAATCCACTTTTTCCACCACACCACAAAAACCCAAGACAACTCTCCAATACACGGACTAAAGGAAGTGCATATAGACGAGGTGTCTGAAGATCAGATCTCTCTGTTCAAGTTGCTTGCAAAACACCAAAAGAAGTCACAGAAAGATTTGATCAACGCCATGGTTCCACGGGTACAAGTAGCACGTGACCTTGTATTGTCCTTGTATTGTACTTGTATTGTACCTATAACCGCCCACCTATATAGAGCAACCAAGCTCGAACCTACAAGTAGTGCCCACTATGAGGTTACTATCTATAGCTGAGACGATGGCAGTGGTACTAAAGGGCAAGGAGATAGACCTTGAGCCAGTATTCTTTTCAATAACCAGAGTTAGTATGAGTACTTGTATTGGTCCAATATCACTAGACTCTCTTTGCCACTCAATGTTAACATGCTAACCACAAGTAACCTCATCTAGTGGTGAGAAGTGCATGCTGGGGTACATACTGGGTTATAGCACAAATACGATGTCGTACTACAATGCAGCCACCTCCTCAAAAATCACACACCCCCACACCTCAGATAATTGGCCACTTTTTTTTTCTTTTTTCTTTTTCTTCCCCTTCATCTCCCCCACTCCCCCCACAAACTCTAAATCCCATCAGTGTACATAATCTGCACCCAATCTGTATCTCCACAAGAACAGGTCTTCTTCACACATCTTCTTCACAATGCTCACCACGTTGAAGAATATCAAGAAAACGTCGTCGTTCACGGCCCGCATGGCCCCGGACGCGCTGTTTCCGACCCTCCAGAGCGTCAAGGACGCCCCCGAAGAGCTGCTCAGAAAAGACCGGTACCTGAAATCCGGCAACTTCACATGGGTGTACCCGGAACAGCGCCCTGAGTACAAACTGCTGGCGGTGTCGCCTCCAGCGGTCCGTGACATTGGCCTTGAAGCCACAGAGGCCGCCTCGGACTACTTCAAGGACATTGTGATGGGCAAGCAGTACGTGGAAGACCCCTTTCCATACGCCCAGGCGTACGCCGGGTGGCAATTTGGCGAGTGGGCGGGCCAATTGGGCGACGGAAGAGCCCTGTCGCTGTTTGAGACCCACAACCCCGTCACAGGCAAGCGCTACGAGCTGCAGCTCAAGGGCTCGGGCCTCACTCCCTACTCTCGGTTTGCCGATGGAAAGGCCGTTCTACGATCTTCCATCCGGGAGTTCCTCGGTTCTGAGTACGTCAACGCTCTGGGGATCCCCACCACCAGAGCTCTGTCACTCGCTGAGCTGCCGGGCACCACTGCTCGAAGAGGACGGGGAAAAGAGCCCTGTGCAGTAGTGTGTCGGTTTGCGGAGACGTGGGTGCGAGTGGGCACCTTTGACTTGCTGCGAAACCGAGGCGACAGGCCAGGAGTCAAACAGCTGGCCGACTACGTGGTTGACGACGTGTTTGGAGGCGAAGACAAGCTGCTGAACAACGATCTCACCAAGGAGGCCATCACCAAAGCTGCCATTCCCTACAAACACAACAACCGCTACGTCAAGCTGTACCGCGAGATTGTCACCCGAAACGCCTACATGTGCGCTCTGTGGCAGGTCTTTGGGTACCTGAACGGTGTGGTCAACTCCGACAACACGTCGGTGTACGGCCTGACCATTGATTACGGCCCATATGCGTTCATGGACGCGTTTGACCCCAACTACACCCCCAACCACGACGACGGTCTCCTGCGGTACTCGTACAAGAATGTGCCCACTGCTGTCTGGTGGAACATGGTGCGTCTGGGAGAAGATCTGGCCGAACTGCTGGGTGTGGCTGAGGGCACGGATCTTGAAAATCTCACCAAATCGGAGAAAAACGAGCTGCTCGATACCGCCGAGGCCGTCATCACCTCTGCCGGCGAGGAATACAAGGCCGTGTTCCTGCACACGTACAAGAAGTTCATTTCCAAGCGGTATGGTCTTCTTGAGCAGCGAGAGTCCGACTTTGACGAGCTCATGACCCCGACTCTCAACATGCTGGAGGACTCTGCGCTGGACTACCATCGGTTCTTCCGACTTTTGGGTGATCTTCCGTTCTTCACAGGCGAGAACGCGGCCAAATCTCAGCCTGCGGACTTTGCTCCTGACGTTGAGCAGTTCATCAGCCCCGAAAAGAACATTAACGCCATCAAGACTCCTTCACAGACCCGAACCGAGCTGTCTCAGTTCCTGGCGGACTTCAAGAAGCGCCTGGCGGCCGAAAACAACACGGACGACGAGGCTCGAAAGCTCAGATCTCGAGAGATCAACCCCAAGTTTGTGCTTCGATCGTGGGTCATGCAGGAGGTGGTTGAAGACGCCCACAAGGGCGACTACGATAAGTTGGAGCGGGTGCTCAACATGGCGCTGCATCCCTTCCAGGAGACGTGGGATGAGGACTGGGATGATGAAGAGGCTCGGTTCTGCGGCCACGTTCCCAAGTACTGCGACTCCATCCAGCAGACCTGTAGTAGTTAGAGGGCGGACGAATGAGTATTACTAAAAAATGAATAAATTACATGTATATACTTTTTAAGCAGAGGCTTTTTTAAGCAGAGGCTTTCACAAGCTTGGGGAATGCTCCCTCGGCTCGTAGCACGACTGTATGTCTTTCTCGAGAAATGTATCCCTTGAGACGGTCGTGGTAGATCATGTTAGAGACGGTAGCCTCAAGGAAGTCACGTGACACATCCACACCAACAAGTTTAGCAGCAGTTTGGTAGTCGTCGATGGTGATTCGCGTTGCCTTATCCTTGGCCAGGAAGACTCTGTAAAACAGCTTTTCGAAGACGAACACTCGCATCTTCTCAACGGCCAAGTAGAGGTATTTCTTGACGAACAGAGATCTTCTTAGCAACACAGCCTTGTCGAAAGAAAGCACGTCTCCTCGCAGTAGAGCGGAAAGCATGGGGTGGTAGACGGTTTGCAGTCTGGGGAACTTTTCCCAAACCGCCTTGGAGGGTACCTGAGTAGTCATGAGGAACTGCACAGGGATGAGATGCAACAGGATGAGTTCCTGGTTACCCGTCGATTTGTAGAAACACTGGTCGAGAGCCTGGGAGAGCCAGTTTTGGGCCTGTTCGATATCATCGTCCATCAAACTTAACACTCCTCGGTAGTAAGAGTATGTGCAGGTGTGTGATCTGGGGAAAGAAGCCAATGGCGGGAGGTCTCGAGACATGGATTCCACCACCTTGATGACGGATTTGCTCATGTTTCGTTTGTTTAGCAGGAAATAAATCTTGCACAGCTCTCCAACAAAGAAATACGTGCCCCACTTTTTCGACTTTTGCAGGCTCGGATGTCGGTCATTCAGACACAGAGTGAGAGTTCTGTTGACCACCCGTGACGACGATTCCAGCTGGGTCAGAATCTCGGTCTTTGTCTCCTTATTCTCGGTGTCTTTGAGCGCCTTTCGTCCGATTTCTCGAAGATTGGTGCTGGCTGCGTACAACACAGGCAAAACCCACACATCTTCCTTCTCAGACACCCGATTGAGCTCAGACAAAAAGCCCTGGTGAGCCTGGAGTCGCTCAAGTGGCGTAGAAGCGTCATCGCAGGCCATGACATGCGCCTCAATCACTGGTTGCCATACTGGGTTTGTGATTCCTGCTGCCACTGCTAGGGCGTTTGTCTGTGGAGCGTTGGGATTGGAGACCGGATTGACAGCCAGCATGTTCGCCAGCTGCAATCCGTTGCGCGCGTTGATCGCAGCGTTCATATTCCGCACGTAGGTCGCCATTCTGGTGTGATGTTGCGAGTTACACAAACAGAAGTGCGATATCAGAGGTACGGTATTTAAGGTTTTGACATTTTGTTGGATTTTGTTGGATTTTGTTGGAACTCAACTAAGTTTGTTAGGTAACTGAAGAAGTGGCTAGTTTCGTTTTCCAAGATACTTAGGACCAGAAAAAAACGTCCGTAGTGGTATTAGAATGGTCCAGAAGAGGTGTTTGTCTACCTATACAAATTTGCAGTCTCTCCGACACTTTTTCGACCAAACCACCTTAATCTGGTGATGTTGGATATTTTCCGTAATGTCAGCCAAACTAAAAAGTGAGCTGCACCATCTAAATCCTGCCCTCTCTGTGATCAAAAAGATACCAATATCGACCCGTCTGTATTTTTATTAGTCTCCAGGAACGCTTCTTCTCTGAAGCTCACGTGCGATAAATTAAGCTCTACATGCATGACGAAAAATATATTTTCTGCGTGCAAAAAAATCCTGATAGGAACTCCATAACTGCACAACACTACACCATGGGACTGTCTGGAGTATCGAAGAAGGTCAAATATGGCAAGGATCCCCGAAACCTCGGGTGGTCCAACAACACAGAGCGGTTTGGCCACAAACACATGAGCAAGCTGGGCTGGAAGGACGGAGAGGGTCTGGGCCATGAGGACCGAAAGGCCCAGAGTATCACGCAAAACATCAAGATTGTGCTCAAGGACGACAACGTGGGACTTGGCGCCGGTCTTGCCAAGGCCGACAAGGACGAGGCCTTTGGTCTGATGGACTTCCAGAAGCTGCTGGGCAAGCTGAACGGACGATCTCAGGAAATCAACGCTGAGGTTGAACGGCAACAAAAGGATGTGCTGCGAGGCAAGTTTGGCATGGTTTTTGTGTCTGGCGGACTGCTGCAGGGTACCATCGAGGAGTTCAACAAGAAGCGAGGCTCCGAGGCTGTGGAGGAGGCTTCTGACAGTGATTCTGAAGACGAGTCCGACAGCGAGTCTGAGGACGACAAGAAGAGCAGAAAGAGCAGCAAGAAGGACAAGAAGGATAAGAAGAGCAAAAAGCGAAAGGCCGAGGACTCCGATGAGGACGACAAGAAGAGCAAGAAGAGCAAAAAGGAAAAGAAGGACAAGAAGGAAAAGAAGGAAAAGAAGGAAAAGAAGGAAAAGAAAGACAAGAAAGATAAGAAGGACAAGAAGGACAAGAAGGATAAGAAGGATAAGAAGGACAAGAAGGACAAGTCCGAGTCTCCTACTCCTCATGATGGTATGGAGAAGCCCTCGGTGTCATCCACCTCTGCTCTTCGAGGACGAATGGCTGGACGAGCCAAGTTCATTCGATCCAAGCGAATGGCCGTCATGGACGAAAAGAGTCTCAACGAGATTTTCATGGTCAAGAACTGATCCAACCAAAATTATAGATGCTAACTGATTGAGAGTGAACGTGAGTGGAAATGTAGTACGAGCACTGGTAGGGGGAAGAAATGTTACAAGTAGAGGGATCTTCGTATGCACCCAGATGATCAAATGTGAAGTACTTGTAAAAACAGTATGTACTTCCAGTTGTCTTGTTTTCGTTTGAGCTGTTCTGTTAATCTACCAATGATTAGTAATCACAGAGAGTCATAACCTTAAAATGAATAAGATTAGGGTTACTGGGTATTTAAATGTGGTAATTTGGGGTACACTCTCCCAATTGGGAAAGTCCTTATCAGGACTGATGTGCTGAGTAAGCAAATAAGGCTGATAGTTTAATAGATGGTTAGTTGGGAGATTTGTTGGAAAATAGTTGATGATTTAAACAGAGAAGTTGGAATCTCAATAAGTGAAAAAATCAAATGATGAGACACACTGGTGAAGGGTGACTGCTGATTTCTGTATTACAGCAAAATTTCGTGTACGTGATGGTCTCATTGATCCTGAGATGATCCTACCGTATAGCTATGACTCCTAAGATAGCTCACAGATCTGTAGCATCGATAGCTTGCAGGAGTAAGATTCAATCTAGAAGGTCCTCGCGATATAGACCCACCTGTCTCATCTTTGACTTGCTTTGGCAGCTAGCTTGTAGTTTATTTACGCTTAACTCAGCCGTTATCTCTGGCTTCCATACAGATTCCTTGTGGAAAAGTGCAAGTTGACGTCTTATCTGTCTCCTCCTCAAATGATGACAATACATTAATTCTCTTATCGCTGTTGAGAGACGGTTGCCTAACTATTTTGAGACTTGGATAGCAGTTATTTCTCTTGTAGGAGAGATGTATTGAGACAAGAGACTTGATGCATTCAAATGTCAAATGGAATTCACCTGTAAATTAAACGGTGTGAAGTGTTACCGATAAAAATCAGATTATGGTAGTATGGTAATTCACAACCATCGAAACTACCAAGAGAGAAGACGGGTTCGTTTCTGTTAATGAGACAAGCTGTAACTTATTAGATGAGTTCAGCGGAAGTGCTAGACGCAACCTCGGAGCTTCACCGCTATATACTCATTTATCAGTATGTTCCTACGAGTACAATGTATACCAGGTCGGAGTTCATATTGTCTCTTCAGGCTCAATCCTCTGGAAAAACGTATCCTTCTCAACTGCAAGAAAACGCGACTTGGAGGAAGGATTGAAAAGATAGGCGAGATTCTTGAATCACCGGGCCGTACGTCTATCTCTCCAACAGAATCCTTTGCCCTATGCTCAACCTTTCAGACCCTTCTGCATGTCTCATTTCGCATACGGCGTCTTCTTCTGGAAGTTGCGATAAGAACCTATATATCAAAAGTGTGGAAAAGTGGAGAGATACAAGATACTGGTTTACATAAAATGAATAAGCCAGCTTATGATGATCAACGAAAATAACGACCCACTACCAGTACTCTTCTCTCACAAAATGTCCCACGAACCACCAGGAACAACCATGCTTGAGCGTCAAGGTCTCGATACTATTGTATTACACCCTACGCCCACCTCTGACCCTAATGAGCCGCTCAACTGGTCCAAATGGAGAAAACATCTGAACTTCTTCATCGTGTGCTTCTTCACTTTGATGGCTTTTACTGCCACGACTGTCTCCACTGTGTTTTGGATCCCTCAGCAGGAAGAGTTGGGATGGAATCTGGAGGAGCTCAATAATGCCTACGCACTATCTGTAGCTGGACTTGGTCTTGGGTGTCCTCTGATGATTCCATTTGCGGAGAAGTTTGGCAAAAGACCCGTCTATCTCGTGTCTTCTGCAATTGCACTTTCGTGTGCTGCTTGGATGTCGAAAATGAAGACTGTGGGAGAACTTTACAGCGCAAGTCTGATCCAGGGAATGGCCACAAGTGTCACCGAGACCATCATTCAGATGAATGTAGCGGACCTCTACTTTCTGCACCAGCGAGGAACCTGCAATGGAATCTACATGGTGGTCACCGATATTGGCAACTTTTTGATTATGGTGCCAGCAGGATACATCACTGTGAATCTTGGCTGGAGATGGGTATATGGTATTATTGCAATCATAACGGGTGTTCAGTTCTTGATGACCATCTTGCTGTTTGAAGAAACTAAATACAAACCTGCCCTAGAGATATTGGAAGGTGTTGAAGAAGATGAGGAAGTTGACGAAGCAGTCAAGAGAGATGTTGACACTGAGAAACAAGTCAAACACACCGAAGTAGAAAGTTTCACGGCTACGTCTCCCCTCAAACCAAGTTACGAACACACTTGCTCTGAGGTTCCTGTTTCCAAGCGGCTACGGCTCCCTTTTGTCACCTATACTCCCGGAAGCTGGAGAGACTTCTTACGAACAATGTACACTCCCTTCATTACATTATTTTCCTACCCCCTTGTTTCTTTTGTGGCTATTCAATACGGTTTCATGCTCATGTGGCTGGCTATGGCTGCCACTACAGTTGCTTCCACTTTTCCAGAGCCCCCATACAACTTTTCGTCTGCAGCAGTGGGCAACGTCAACATTGCTCCCTTCGTCGGAATGGCGTTAGGATCGCTTTATGGTGGCTGGTTCAATGATAGAACAATCATCTGGCTCTCTGAACGAAATGGAGGACTTTATGAACCAGAAATGCGACTATACGGCTTGATACCTGCCAATTTGACTCTGACAATTGGTTTGTTTTTGTTTGGAGTCTCCGTTGCACACGGAGTTCATTGGATTGTACCCACAGTCGGGTTTGCCATTATCATGTTTGGTTTCGGCTCTTCAGGAACAATTGTTTTGACGTATCTGCTGGACAGCTATAAAAACATTGTGGCAGACGCATTTATCGGCGTTATAGTGGCTAGAAACGTGTTTGGAATGGTCATTGTCTTTGCACAAACGCCTTGGATTGAGAACGTTGGACTTCAAAATGTTTATATCACTGTGGGATGTATATCCCTTATCCCTCTGGCATTAACGATCCCGTTGGTGGTCTATGGTAAGACTCTGAGAAGAAAGAGTGAAGCCAGATACCTCCGAGAGTCTTCCAGAAGATGAACAAACGAAGTCTAGTTCTTTATGTAGTGAAAGATGAGGTGAGTTTTGTGGAAGTATGAATCACTTAGGAAGCTCTATTTGTAGTATTCGTTACAAGTGCTCTTGAACATACATTTATTTCTCAGCAGCTTTAGATCACCAGATTGCTTCATAATGAGATAAACGATAGACAGAGTCATGGAGAGTTCAAATACCACTCAAGATAGCAGCTCTAGCTCATATGTAACTATCAAAGTCCTCATTAAATACCAACTGATTTTTTCAGTGCAGTTCTGAATTGATTACTTGTAGTGAAGAAACACATCCCTTGTAGATTGAAAAGCACTACAGAGGGTGAAGAGTGGTATTTTAGCTGTTAGGTCTTGTCTTTGACATCATATGAAAGCACTTTTAAGCCTCTCTATAGCGTTCTTGTCAATTGTCATCCCTTCGGCACTTCTTAACAACCATACTTGGCTTTATAACTCTCTCCAAGTACACTACTTACACCATAGTTACTTAACCTTATTTGCAATAAGGCTTGGTTTCAGGTGAATTTATTTATCGCGAGCGCGAAAGTTGCCCTCAAAGCTGCCCCGATGCCTCCGATTCTGCACGACAAAAGCAAGCAGTGAATTCGGACGAGAATTATGTACAATTAAAACTAAAAAAACAAACTGATCCAGTCATAATCTCAATCAGCAGACTACTACCCCCCATTCACTATAGGTTAACATCTATTCGGCTAGGCCATTATATACATATTCTTGTTAGAGAGTGTTGCTGGAAGTTCCGATCAGTCTAGAACCACCAGCTCCACCACTTTTGTCGCTGGCTAGGAGAAATGCCAAACTTGCCGGCAGGGCTCTTCTTGCCAATGTTGAAGCCCCATCGCTTGAGAATCTTGACCACCGAGGGCGTGATGGCGGCGGTGATGGGCAGTCGGATGAAAATCAGCGACTTGTGGATCGCATACGCCACGGCAAACTCGGCCCACATCTGCTTGGAAAACCAGTACGACTCGGTGGGCGCCACCTCGGGCAGCTTCTCGTCCACCTTCTGCTCCTCCACGGTGGCCTCGAGATCGGGGGTCACCATGGCCAAAGCTCCCGACACGGTGTTGGCAATCTCGCTGCCCTCCTCCTTGTCCTGCTCCAGCTCCTCGGCAGGGGTGGATTTCCAGCCCACCAGCTCCTTGAGGTACACCTGCCACTCCACGACCTTGTCGAGACCCACGGAGTGGACTCCCAGCCAGCAGAGAGGCAGATCGAGCGTGGAAAGCGCAAAATAGACTCCCAGAGCGACCCAGCCGTACTTTTGCACCAGAGCCTTGATTCCAGTCGCCTTCTTCTTGTCCTTGCCGTCCTTTCCGTCTTTGCCATCCTTGCCCTCATTCTGCTGGTTTTCCTTGGCAGCAGAATTGGCAGTAACGTCAGCAGACTGAACCATCATCTTGGAGGTGCTAGAGAAGGATCGCATGGACACCAGTCGTGACGAAGGGACACAAACGGGAGTGGGAAGGGCGAATCGGGTAACGTGCACGGATCCACGCACGCTGGCGGCCCGGGACGCGTGCAAAAGGCCCCGGGAAATTCCTCGAATGTTCATTTTCAAAATTTTGCTGTGAGATGGGCCTGAGCAGTGAACTAAGTTGCAGCCGAAGATGTGCCTGTTAGGTGGAGCCTCAATTAAGGTTTTTGATTACGTAAGGTGGCGGTGGCGGATAGTCGATTTTGGAGATCTGGGGACAAGTAGAGGGGTCACGTGATCACAGGAAGTGATATGTCGTCATCTGACTCTCCTGCTACTGACTTTTTCTTCTTTGTTACCGCTTCACTTGTTGTTGATAGGGGATATCTAAGGTGGCTTGACTCAACCAACCATTCAGCTTCGCGATATTGCCCACGTCATGATCTTGAAGTCAATTGGACACCGAGATGCCTCGCAAGTGGTATCAAAATGACCGCCCGGACCTTCCGAGTTTAATGGTACTGGAGTCAAACACGTAGCTCTACCAAAAACTAATTTTCACGGTAACCACTGCGGTTCTGTTTTCAGAGGTGGATCATTTCCGAGCCGCATGTCGAAAAAAGATCCAACACCAGAAGTACAAGTACAAGTAGGCTGGTTTGATATTGACTGCTATCGGTCGTCAGTTTGTCGTTCGTGTCTTGTCAGCAGGTCTACGTTGTATTAACAATCGACTTTCAGTCCACCCTTGGTACATGCTATAAAACGTACAAGTAAGTGTGTTTCCTTACAGTCCCCTGAAATATTCTATGGACACCACAAAGATGCAATGAACGAGCGTCTTGTCTCCTTCCATCTCTCCAAAGTGTGCTCTTCTCGATCACCGTCTGCCAACCCTTATGACACTAATCATATATCGTAATTCATTAGGTATAGATCTCTCTATGTCGTCATCGTTCGTCTCCCCCATTCATCTTTTCGTTCCTCATTCAATAGAATCCCCAATTGATCATCTCAGAATACACAGCCATCCAAGGGACACAAAGAAGAGTCCTACGGGGTAAGCAGCCAGAATGCTGCGGCCAGGGAGCACACCCGAGTGCTTGAGCGAGTTGTTCGCAGACCACAGTGCCCAGGCGACATTCAGAACCACCACGGGCACAGACAGCCAGATCCAGGGGATGAAAATCTCCACCACAGAGCCCAGAACCACGGGGAACAGAGAGTATCCCACAATGCAAAGGCCTCGGAAAAACGAAATCTGGCCTCCAAGAAGCTTGATATTGAGAGTAACCAAAATCTGGCCAATCCAGGTGATGGCAAAGACGCCGGAGAACGCCTCGGAGTTGCCCCAGCCCAAACTGAGAGCCAGAATAAGACAGAACACCAGAGGTCCCCACAAGTCCCACTCCTTGATCAATTGAGAGGAATTATCAACAGGGTTGATGAATCCCGACAGCGAACCGGGCCACACAACCTCCTTGAGTCGGTTTCCGACACCTCGCAAGTCTCGTCCCAATGTTCGAAGCACAGGCTCATCTAGAGTATCTCCACCCATAAACCGCCGAGTAACCAGCTGTTCGTTTCCCACAGAGGTTGTATTTTGGGGGTTGTTGTTGCTGGGAGTGTCATCTTCAATGATGAAGTCGTCGTCGACGTCCAGGAGATCGTCGTTAGCCTGTTGATACGACATTTTTTTGCGGTATTTGGTGATGAGTTGCAGTGTGCAGATGATAGAGATAGGTGGCCAACCTAAATTTGAAAGATGACACAAATGAGGATTGAACTGGGCATGGGAGCAAACCTTAAAATAAATGAGGAGAGCAAAAAATGGACCAGTCCGGAGTCGAACCGGAGACCTTCCGTATGCGAAACGGACGCGATAGCCACTACACTACAAGCCCGGCGGTGGTTTTCCGAGCTTAAATTTTTAATATATAGGACATCCCAGATTACGTAATCACGTCAATTTTTTTGCGAAAAAGGGTATTTAGAGAGATTTAAAGGGTGTAATACTGCTTATAAATGATTGTTGTATAGTTGAGAATTGACAAACACCTGTTATTGATCCAACTGAAGGGTTTGGACGTTTTCTTCTGACACTCAACTGGACAGTTTGTGGCACCTAATCAGGTGAAGCATAGGAACTTTTTCTGTTTGTTGTTTTCTGACAAAACTGAGTCAGTCTGAGAAAAATGCTGAAGGACCTGGCAAGAGTACTTGTACTTGTACTTAGATATTCCCACGAACACTACATATCTGTACTGTACTCTCAACAACACTCTTGTACTACAAGAATAAACAGTTACAATACAAGTACAAGTACAAGTACTGCCAATATACATTTAGAAATATAAAAATGCTATCTGATAGACACATGGATAGTGTCCGCGTCACTCTCTGTGAATAAGCTGCTTCTATCATCACCGGGGAAGATGGAGGAAGATGCGTCGGTATCGTACACCAAACTCGGTGGTACAGTTGAGGTTGTGGTAGAAGTGATCACAGAGTGTCCATCGTCATCATCGTATGGTTTTTGAAACTTGTAGCACTCTGTGGACCAGTATCCAAACCAACCACAAGGTCCTGCACCCTTTTTATTCACTTCTTCCCACCCCATATCTTGTATCCACTGTTCCAGTGGTCCCTTTGAACTGAGCTTGAGATCTGTGATGATGATGTACCCTCCTGGTTTGCACACTCGCGCCATTTCTCTCAGAATCTGTCTCTGAGTCACTTTATCGTAAGATTTGAATGCCCATGGAGAAGTCACCAAAGAAAAGACATCGGACTGGTACGGTAATTGGGTGAGATCTGCTGAGTTGAGAGTCACCAAATCAACGTAGTTCTCACATCGGATGTTGTTGATAATTTTCTTCATGCGCGATTTTCGTTCCTTGTCTTTGGAGTAGTTGTCGATGGCGTACACGTTGGACACATGCTGATTCTTGTCCTTCCGAGCCCGTTTCTGAGCACAGACTTTCATCAGAGACACTCCTGATCCCGATGCCACGTCCAGAGTCGGGCTATCAAAGTCGTAGGGCTCTTCTTCCAGTAGTTGTTGCCATAGATCGTGTCTGCCCTTGTAGTTTGCATACATGAAGGCACCTGCGGAGTCTCCGGAGAATATGGCGCGGGTTTTCGACTCAAAGTGGAATTTTGTCGACAGTTTTTCTCCACTGCCTCTTGGTTCCACCTTAATTGTCTGGAACGACGATCTGGCCTGGTCTAGATGTCTGTAGACCATTGTGAGAGATCAAGTTTAGCGAATGAGTGGATTGATTCGAGAAAAAACCGGTAAAAATTGTAGAAAATCGAGGTTGTCTTGTGGTGCCAAGGTAGAGTGAAGTCTTCGGGGCTTTTTCCCGAAAAAGTCGCTTATATTGGTGTTTGCTTCGCTAACCGGGATTATTTGTCGCTAATCGGAAGTGTAGATGAATCAGTGCATGGACGCGCATACAAAACGTTGGAGGTGGGTTAGGTTACATCCGGAGGCAGATGAAGCGGCTAAAATAGTGACTGGGTGGCGACGTGCGACTCTGAGAAGCTATGTGGTAGCAGATGAAGTGTTTTGGTCAGCTTGACTGCACTTCTAATAACTTGTCCTGTTTTTAAAGTCCACTTTATTCACTCAGCACCATAAGTCGGATTTATGATTAGTCAGATTGGCGTACTGGGATCTTCTCCTGCATGAGTGCATACTGCCCGTTTGAGCATACATGGGTGAAAGTGAGAACAATAGCCCAATGTCTTAATTACAGTATGTACGGAGTAGCTACAAGTAGAACAAGACGATTGAACATACGAGTAGCCAATTGGAGCTGGAGAACACTGAAAATGGTTGTCTTTCGGTGGTATGAGGCGATGAGTCCTTCGCACCTCATCTGCGTTCTAGAGCCATATCTCAACAGTTACAGGCCGTATTCGTTACGCTGGTACTGATTACACTGCCACTTTATTTCTGACACCTGTTGATGTCGCAGCTCGTTCAGGAACATGTCAAGCAACCAGAGTAACTGCTACTTTTGGTGTTTAATGTTGACGTGCGAGAGTGGAGACAGGGGGAAGGAGTTTTAGAGACATCACCCCTACTTGTAGGAAGAAGTCTTAGCTACTTGAAGAGGCTAGTCTTATGGTTCCTTTTCGTCTTCCTCATACAAGAAGTCTCATATCGTTCAAGCATTCCTTTCTCAATATTATTCAGTCAACCAGTATAACCGTCAAACACGAGCCCACGATCTCGCCTGTCAGATTTCCACTGCTCGTGTGACTTGCCGTTAATTATTCACGACTTGAGCTATATCTTGAAAGACAACTAAAGACAGAGTTAGGGAGTAATCATAAAAGGGGTGGTACGATAACCGAGAACGGCCCCGAAACCGGTACCCGTAGGTCTGGAAAGAGAACTCCCCGCTGACTAAGCAGGCCAATGAACGGTCACTTACTGCCCATGACCCTGGGAGATGCTCGCAAACTGCAATGTGAGGCAAAAGTTGGGCCAAGAAATGTTGGCTTTTCCGCACCTCTTCCGCGGCTGAAGGCTAACAAAAATATGTCTATTGAGATCAACGTTTGTGGGTAGTTATCACATGCTGTCATAGTGGAGCTATACATGGGGCGAGAGGCGTCGTGCGACTATAGCAGCTCCATGCCCTGTCTGTGTTATTATTTGTCGTCCAGCTGGATGCTTTAGAACAAAAAAAACAAAGATTCGGCTCCTCGGGTTCAATCCTCGGGTCCGCATTCTCGGCTGCAGGAGGCGTGTACTTGTAGGTGAAGACGGTTACACAAACAAATTGTAGCACGATATATAAGGTCGATGGGGCTCTAAGAGGGGGTGGCCAAATGTCTTGTTCAAATGTCACTGCAAGCCACAAACCAACGACCAAGTGCTTCTCTCTATATTCTCTTGCACATACCTCTTTGAACGTCTCTCAAAACTCCCCACCCAACACAGAGCAACAGGGTTATGGTCCCAGTTCCAGTGTACTTGTACCGTTAAAGCCGCTATAGCCGACGAGCCAGGGGCAGCGAAAATGGCGAATATATTTGTGGCGCGCTTGAAGCAGCAGCAAGTGACACAAAAAGCCCTTTCCCTGCACATTCCTCGTTTTTCAAAAGCTCACCTCCCTACCACCACCCCTTAAAGTTTACGACACGTAAAAATTGCCTCTACGCATCACCTGGTACGTGACACCCTCTTATACTCCCCAACACCACTCCACCATCCCCGACTTCTCCACAATGGCTTGCGAAACTCAGCTGCTGGAAAAGGAGTTTGGCCGGCTCACGTCGCCGGAGTACAAGTACAAGCAGAAGGTGCAGCCCAGCGAAAAAATCCGCCATGTCGAGGAGGAGGAGCCCGCCTACTACATGCTCCTGCTCACCTACCTGGGATATCTGATTATGATTGTGTGTGGCCACGTGCAGGACTACTACGCCAAGGTGTTCCACCCGGAGACGGTGGCGGACTTCATGGCCAAGGACGGCTACGCCCCGCTCTTCTCCGACTTTGAGTCCTTCTACATTCGACGGCTGCAGAAGCGACTACGAGACTGCTTCGGCCGAGTCGTCACCGGCGTGCCCGGACGATACATCACCGTGCTGGACCGAGTGTCCACCGACTACAACACCACCTACAAGTACCTCGGCACCTCCACCGACTGTCTCAACCTGTCGTCCTACAACTACCTGGGATTCGCCCAGTCCTCGGGCCAGTGCACAGACGCCGCCGAGGTCAGCATCAACACCGATGGAGTGTCGTCTTTCGGCGCCCGAGCCGTGTGCGGCACTCTGGACGCGCATGTCAAGACCGAAAAGCGAGTGGCCGAGTTTCTGGGCAAGGAGGACTCCCTGGTCTACTCCATGGGCTACGGCACCAACGCCTCCGTCTTCTCGTCGCTTGTCGACAAGCACTGTCTGGTGCTATCGGACGCGCTGAACCACGGCTCGATCCGATACGGCGCCCGGCTGTCCGGAGCGGTCATCAAAATCTTCAAACACAATGACACCAAGGATCTCGAGCGAGTGCTGCGAGAACAGATTTCGCAAGGCCAGCCCAAGACCCACCGACCGTGGAAAAAGATCCTGGTCGCGGTCGAGGGCCTGTACTCCATGGAGGGAACCATGACGGACCTGCCTACCATGTGCGATCTGCGAGACAGATACAAGTTCTACCTGTTTGTGGACGAGGCACATTCCATCGGCGCGCTGGGCCCCCGAGGCCGAGGCATCTGCGACTACCTGGGCGTGGACCCTGCCCGGGTGGACATTCTCATGGGCACCTTCACCAAGTCGTTTGGCGCCACAGGAGGATACATTGCGGCGTCACACGAGCTCATCAACCACCTGCGGGTCAACAACATGGGCAACGTGTACGCCGAGTCCGTGTCGCCACCCGTTCTCGCACAGATCACAGCTGCTCTGCAGACGATTGACGGCGAGATCCGACCCGGCGAGGGAGAGGAGCGGCTGGAGCGAATCGCGTTCAACTCGCGGTACCTGCGGCTGGCTCTTAAGCGGCTGGGCTTCATTGTGTACGGCATTGACGACTCGCCCATCATTCCGGTGCTGCTGTACGTGCCGGCAAAAATGCCCGAAATGGGCCGAATTCTGCTGAAAATGGGCATTGCCGTGGTGGTGGTGGGCTACCCCGCAACAGACATTGCGTCGTCACGGGCCCGGTTTTGCATGAGTGCGGCGCTGACCAAGGAGGATCTGGACCGAATCATCAAGGTCATGTGGCAGCTCGGCAACATTCTGTCCTTCAAGTACGGCAAGGGCATGCCTGACGCCAACGGCAAGGTGCGACATTGGGAGCTCAGCGAGGTTCTGGCCTCGGGCGTGGAGGACTGTAAGAAGGATTGGTAAGATATAGTAAATGTGCATATAGTTAGCAGTAATAATACGTGTGCATGTGGAGAGATGTACTGAAGAGCTCTAGGGAATGTCGCATAGTCGGCGTTATCTCCTTCACTTCAGTGTCAGTGGCTATTCATGAACGAGTATCAGAGTGTCATATGCTCTCTTCATTAAGCGTTAGGCCAAATAGCTCGATCAATTGGGAAGTTTCACACTTACATATATCTACAAGTAGCTACAAGTACCTTTGAACCATGAATTGAATAGCTCAATCATAACTTCTCGACTAGTCAGCAGCTGATCACTGATTGTGCAGTGTTTCTTGACAGCCTTGTACCTACCCAGAAAAGCTCACTTGAGTCAATGGCATGTCTCAATCAATACTTTAGTTCGTACTTCTGAGCCACCTAAGAATATCAACAGCATCTTCAAAAGACAATGGCTAGTCTTAAACATTTCTAGAGATGTTCGGGGTAGAGAAGAGCAAGCTTTTGAACGATTCCACCTCCTCAGAATTTGAAAATCTCGTACAAGTAATTAGTGAATTTCCACTGGCTCAAAAGCACCTCTGAACCTGTGTTTCTCTGAACTTCACTGTGATACTTGGAGATGTATGTTTTAGTACTCCGTACGGTAACCACAACTTGAGATAAACAATCATGGATGATATGAAACGAAATGAAACAAATATAATATAATAAAATCAAATGACCAAACTAATTAAATATCATACACTAACAGTTAATTAACTCTCTCCTGCAAACCTCGCTTAGAAAAGGTTCAAATGATAACGACTCCTTGGTGATTTTGGAGGGTATAACGAGAAATTGAAGAAAAATCTTTTAATGAAGAGTCCATGAAGTGCCCTCTGGAGCTACTGGAGCTCTTTCGCTTTAGTAATCGACCGTTTCACGGTACAATACAGCCTCGTGTTGCTGCATTCTTCATGGAACTTTGAGGTTAGAGGACTCATCGCAGGAGAGCAAGCAGATGGGCTGAGCTGTAGGAAGGGGTTTGAGAGCATGAAATAGAGACTCTGGAGAGGCATTTCCAACCAGCTGAAGTCCCAGCAATCGACATCGGGCGCTTAATAATCATATTTCCTCCAAATGCACCTAATAATAGAACAGCATGCATTCGGATGTACATACAGCTACATGCAAATCCTACAGCACGAACGATACAGACGAGGGATTATCAGGAGGTGGTTTTGGATGAGACATTTTTGAACATTGGCAGTCTTGCACCAATTGCTTAGTAATACACCCCGTGTCATTTGTCACTTTTTCTCGCTAACCCTTTTTTTCGCTAACCCTCTATATTATAGCTGACACGTTATGCATTATCAGATCTGGGGTAAGGTGTGGGTAAACAATGCAAGTGCGGTGTGGTGTGTGGCGTTGACAGAGCAGTGACACAAACCGAGTCCAGTGGATATATAAACAGCGACAGGCCCTCCTGCAGTTTTGTACTCAGCTCCATTTTCTCACACCTACTACCTCATCGTGATGTGTAGCACTGAGCCACAAGGCGGAGCTAAACTCTATAACCACGACCAACAGGACCCCAAACCACACATTTGAGCTCAACCGCACACCCCAGTTGCACCCCATGCGATACACCAATCTAGAAGAGCTGGGCAAGGCCGCGAGGCAGGCGACGGGCGCCGTGTCGGACTTCAAGCCCAAGCGCATGGTCGATCTGGCGCTCTCGCAGATTGAGCAGTACAAGCAGATGCTGGAGATGGACCTGGAGCTGGCAGCCTACCACATTTTCCAGGCCCGCGAGATTCTGTTTGTGTGCATTCCGCGCCACCCGGACTACGAGAAGTTCAAGGCCAAGAAGGGCCCCTTTCACCAGACGTACGTGGAGCTGTGTGACCTGGCAGAGACGGACCGCAGGGTGCTGGAGCTCATCTCCACCGTCAAGGGCAAGTACGTGCGCGAAAAGACGAGCGGCGTGCGGCGCCAGAGCAACGACGACCTGCTCCAGTCCATCGACGACACCATACGCGGCTTTTCGCATCTCGAAGTCCAGCAACCACCTCCACAGCCCGCGGAAACCGATCCGCTGAAAGACAAGCTGGAGAAGCTGCGTGGTAGGAGCCCCGAGGTGCAGCGGGCTACATTGGCTACGAATGGACACGGCAGCGCGAAAAACGGGGTCATGCCGCCTCCTAAAACATCGCCACCACCCGTTCCCGTGCCTCTTCCCCAACAAGCTGGAGGAGCAGGGTATGTACGCCAATCATACGTGGGTCCTGCATCTGTGCCGTCTCCGCCACCGCACTCAGTGACGCCCCCCACGCCGCCACGTCACACAATCACTCTCAAGGCGCAACAGCTGATCTCGTATCTGGGCCACGCTCCCGAAACGCTGCTTCTGCTCGACATTCGGCCCCGGGCAGACTTCCAGAAATGCCACATTGCAGCCCCCAATGTCGTGTGTGTCGAGCCGCATCTGCTGGAGGCAGACATGACGGACGAGCAGGTGGAGGAAAAGATGCTGGCGGCGCTGACCACGGAGGAGTTTGAACGGTTCATGGCCCGATCGGCGTTTGAAATTGTGGTTTTCTACGACCAAAACAGCACGAGCTACCAGACCCGACCGCTCAAGATTCTGCTCAAAGCGCTGTACAGCCAGGCCTTCAAGCGGCCTCTTCAACGGCCTCCCTGTCTGCTAGTGGGAGGGTTGGACGAGTGGAAACACTCGGGTGCCGCCACGACCTTTGTAGATACCCGATCGCCTCTGCAGCAAAGAGCAGAACTGGCACGAACACAGACAGATCCCACTCCCGTGGCGTCCTACGACCCCACCAGGGTCTATTCGCATCCCTACGCAAGCAACTACGCCAGTTATGCGTACTCATACGGTCCTAACCAGTCGGCGTCTTCTTTCCAGACCCCCACTCCTCCTCCCCAACCGTCCACGCCTCCCCCCAAACCCCCGTCGGCGACGTCTTCCTCGTCGTCTCTCAATCTTCCTCCTTCGATGGCTCTTTCGTCATCCACCTCGTTGCCGGACCCCAACTCGTACAAGAACCAAATGTACTCGTGCCATCCGTACCTCAACGAGCCCCTGCCTGAGTCTCGACACCATACACACGGTGTTTCTCAGCCAGCCCAGGCAGCCCGGTCTTCCCACGGCTACTATTCGCATGCCCTGCCCCAGCTGTCGGTGAACACGGCTTCCTCGCCAATCAAGCAGCCGCCCAGTGCGTACTCGCCCAAAGAAAAACACAATGGCGAGTTCCCCACTTATAAGAGCGTGCGCCAGCCTGTGCCACAGTCGCCATATCTGCCGCATCTGGCTCCCATGTCCGGGTCCCCTCCTCCCATGTCTCTGACCTTCCAGACGGGTCTCAAGAACCTCGGAAACACCTGCTACATCAATTGCATCATCCAGTGCCTGGCCACTTCGCAGCTGACCAAAATCATTGTGAACCAGGCATACAAGCATCGGGTGAACCTCAAGTCCAAGCTGGGATACAAGGGAGCGTTGATTGCCAAGTATGCGGATCTTGTCCAGGCTCTTGTAGCCAACGCGTACCCTTACCTGGTACCCACTTCCTTCAAGGGAATCATTGCGCATGTCAACTCCCAGTTTAGTGGCATGGAGCAGCATGATTGTCAGGAGTTCCTGACGTTCATTCTCGATGGTCTCCACGAAGAGCTCAACTCTGTGGGTGATGGGCAGTACAAGCCTCGTGAGCTGACAGAGAGCGAGGAGAAGCGACGGGAGGAGATGAGTGTGCGAATCGTTTCGTCATTGGAGTGGGAGCGGTACCTCAAGTCCGCATCTTCGTTCATTGTTGACGAGTTCCAGGGCCAGTATCAGTCCAAACTTCAGTGTACAGTCTGCAAGATGACTTCAACGACGTACACTGCCTTTTCGTCGCTCACTCTGCCTATCCCCAAGTATGCTGGGGCTACACTTCCCACACTGTACGACTGTTTCAACCAGTTTACTCAGCCGGAACTGTTGGAGGGCGAAAACATGTGGCATTGTCCTACATGCAAAAAGCCACGACCCACCATCAAGTCGATGAAGATTTCGCGGCTTCCAGAGACCCTCATTATCCATCTCAAGCGGTTTGACCACTCTCGAGGCTTTGGAGACAAGCTCAACACATTTGTCACATACCCTCTGGAGATGGATCTTACGCGATACTGGCCCCCACCCACGTCTGAAGATGAGCCTTTCTTGAAGAAGCTGCTGCCTCGGGGCCAAACAGCTCCTTTCAGGTACTCGCTGTTTGGTGTGGCCAACCATTACGGAACGCTACGAGGAGGTCACTACACTTCCTTCTGCAAGCGTGGCAAGCTGGGCTGGTGCTACTTTGACGATACTGTGGTGAACAGAAACGTCAACGAGCGGGCTGTGGTCAACAAGAACGCCTATGTTTTGTTTTACCAGCGGCGACACAATCCCTAGAAGAACGTGGAGGAGGAAAACGCATCTTGAAAATATGCATATAGCTATTTATATAACGAATTATGACTGCATGATCTTGAAAGAGTGGAGCTGAACTACTTGTAATAATGACTGTCTCACCTCTATTTACTTCGGAGATAAGACTGGTGTGGGTGTGTGTTTGTGAAGGATGTAAGAACAATACAAATTTGTACAAGTAGTGCGAATGCAATGATGGAAAAGTACAGTTAATTACAAATAGTTGGTCTCAAATGCAGTTAATTACAAGTAGCTAGTTGGTCTCACCATGCAACTCTGTGAATGGATCATTGATATGGTTAAGGCCATGTGTCTATCTATGCCATAGAGAGACGACTATCAGAGATCTGGTAGAATTAGGAGTATGGAGAATTGACGAGACGATCGATAGTTCAATATAAATTTCTCAGTCGTTGAACATTCAGCCATGTAACCAACGTCTCTCAGTACACCTCATCTCCCCAATATTACGGCGTCGAATAAAGTTGTCCAGGCTGGCTAGATGGAGATAGCAATTGGGAGGTGAGATGAGATGGTGATGGGGTTACACAAGTGAGAATGGAGGTGGTGAGACACGGTGGAGATATAGGAGATACTCAATTGGGGTAGTTTCGGCTAGTTTAATACACATTTGAACTTGTTTCACCACCGTGCTTATATAATAAGACGACTTTTGGGACTCCCCTCGCATCCCGCTGACTAATAAACTCCCGCATACAGCGCTCTCGACAATGCATGACATCCATCCTCCATCCACACCACTGAGCGAATATGAGCGAACAACCAATTGTGCTAGATCAAGGAACCGGCTTTGTGAAAATCGGCTACGGCGGCACCAACTTCCCCGAACACACCTTCCCCTCCATGGTGGGACGGCCCATTCTGCGAGCTGAGGAGCGGGCCACAGACACATACGGCGACGTGGCCATCAAGGACATTATGTGTGGAGACGAGGCTGCTGCGGCCCGAAACATGCTGCAGATCTCCTATCCGATGGAGAACGGAGTGATTCGAAACTGGGAGGACATGGGCCATCTGTGGAACCACTCGTTCTACGACAAGATGAAGATTGACACCCGGGGACGAAAGGTGCTGCTCACCGAGCCTCCCATGAACCCCCTCAAGAACCGGGAAAAAATGTGCGAGATCATGTTCGAGCACTACGGCTTCAACGGCGTCTACGTGGCCATCCAGGCCGTGCTGGCTCTGTACGCCCAGGGTCTGTCTTCCGGCGTGGTGGTGGACTCTGGAGACGGTGTCACCCACGTGGTGCCCGTCTACGAGTCTGTGGTGCTCAACCACCTGACCCGACGTCTGGATGTCGCCGGACGAGACGTCACCCGGCAGCTGATTGCGCTGCTGCTGCGACGAGGTTACGCCTTCAACCGAACCGCCGACTTTGAGACCGTGCGACAGATCAAGGAGAAGTTCTGCTACGTTTCCTACGACCTGGATCTCGACACAAAGCTGGCCAACGAGACCACCGCGCTGGTGGACACCTACGAGCTGCCCGACGGCCGAACCATCAAGCTCGGATCCGAGCGATTCGAGGCCCCCGAGTGTCTGTTCCAGCCCCATCTGGTGGACTCGGAACAGCCCGGAATCGCCGAGACGCTGTTCAACACCATCCAGGCCGCCGACATTGACGTGCGATCGTCGCTGTACAAGGCCATTGTGCTGTCCGGAGGCTCCTCTATGTACCCCGGCCTGCCATCTCGAATGGAGAAGGAGCTCAAGCAGCTGTGGCTCACCCGGGTGCTCAACGGCGACCCCACCCGACTCAACAGCTTCAAGGTCAAGATCGAGGACCCTCCTCGACGACGACACATGGTCTTCCTGGGAGGAGCCGTGCTTGCTAACATTATGCATGATAAGGAGCACATGTGGATTTCCAAGCAGGAGTGGGAGGAGCAGGGCCCCGCATGCCTGGCCAAGCTGGGTCCTCGATAAGCTGTTGCAGCGCGGCGACCCAAGTACAGCCCTGGACCGGCAGTCTCAATCTAACACTGCTGTTACCAGGAATTATGTATGTTATATGATGAAACGATTAGGATAGCTACACGAGCTGTAGAGCGAGTGGAGTGATAAAGTAGAGGGTTGAGTGGTTGTAGTACAAGTATCATGATGTAGCTTGGCTATGTAGTACAGTAGTGGCAATTCTACTACCGGTGGTATTCTTATCTTGGCGATATCCCTACGAGTACAAGTCACATTTGTCTCTTTTACACATACTGTACACTCTAATCATCTTTACTCATCATGTCATCAATTCTCTATTTCGTTAATCATTAAAGGCACCTTGCGGTAGCTACGGTCTGGGGCAAGGACTCGGATTAAGCCCACTTACCGATCAGAGACATACAGATCATACCGGCAACAAGACCGGTCATGGCGAAGAAGACCCGCTTCTTGGGGGCAAAAGAGAGGTCTCCAAACAGCCAGTCAAAGGCCAGCATCTCAACGACACCGGCCCAGATAAGAACACCAGCAGAAAGAGCCGAAATGGTTCCAATAGCCCAGATGGTAGCGGGATCGTTGGAGTTCATAGAATCCATGACACCGAGTCCGATAGCCATGCCGATGGGAGTGATGATGGTGAAGTAGGTGCACATACTGAGCTTGAAGAAGAGGGAAGACTTGGTGAGACCGGCAATTCGAGAACCAAGACCAATGCCCTCAAAAGCCTGGTGGAAAAGAATGGCAATGAACAGGGCAATGAATCCGTCTTCGGCAGCAATAGTCACGGCCACACCAACCAGAGCGGAGTGGAAAATGATTCCTCCCTCCATGATGATGACGGAAATCTTGTCGGTGGGGTCAATGAGAGCACCGCTGTGAGCAGCACAGCCCATGTTGGCAGCTTCAGTAATGTTAATCTGACGCTCAATCACGTCCACGGCGCCGGTCTTGTTGTCGGGGTTCTCCCGGTTGTAGGAGTTCTCCTTGGAAGAGTACTCGTTCTCAGAGTCGTCAGAGTGGCTGGGCTTCTTTCGATCCTTTCGAGCTCTGAGCCATCGGGCAGAACCGTACTCAATGACAAAAGCAATGAAGGTACCAGCCAGCACAAAAGACATGGCGGTGGGGTCGTAGTCCAGTTCTCCAATACACTCGTTCTCAAATTCCTCCTGGGACTCAGCAGCCAGATGCACATAGGCGGTACTCAGAACGACACCGGTTCCAAACTGCTTGACAAAGGTCATGGGAAGAGACTGCAGATCAATCTTGAACACAGAGGTAGCGAGAACGGGAGGGAAGACTCCCAGAGCGGAGGTGGCCAAAACGGCGAAGAGAGCACCGATTCGAATGGGCTTCTTGAGGTCTCGGGGCTCAAAAGAACAGTCCAACTCTTCATCGTCGTCAGACTTCCCACCCGAGAAACTGGAAGAAGCCTCAGATCGGGCCACGAGCTGCTTTCCAAGCAGAAGATTGTTCAGGGAAGAAGCAAGGACGTCGATTTCCTTGTTTCTGAACTCGTCCAGACAAGCTCTCTTGTTTCCAAACTCATCGACGGCACACAAGAGTCGAGTCCTATCAACCTTGAGAATCTCTCGGATCTGAAGTGACTCAGTGGAGTTGATCAAAGGCTCAATGGAGTGCACATTGACGGGCGAGAAGGCGGTAGCCACTGTAGCCAGCACAGTGGAGCAGCTGATAATGGAGGTGAACTTCATTGTCTAGTAAGTACTCGTACTTGTACAAGTATCTCGTTGTTTGATCTCACGATAGATTGATAGAGAAAAGATCTGATAGATAGTGACGGGCCCCTTGTTATATAATGGCGCGATTGAGCAATTTCATATCTGATACGACGTACGGGTTGAAAAAAGCAGCCGAAATCGCAAAAATGAACAGAAAAATCACCTGTTCTTTGTTCCATGTTCCGGGTGTCTTCGCTTTCATACCTGGGAGACTCTCCTTTTCTTGGTATAACCTTATTTTAGTTAAGAATAGTGTAGTGGAGTACTTCATCCAATTAAAGTGTCGTAACGGAAAACAGTGATGTGAGGCTGACGTAACGACACACAAGGTCCTGTCAAAGAATCAATATGACAAACACAAAGAAAAACACCCCCAATCTGACACTGTAACAGAAGTAACTACCAAGGTGGTGCGCATCTGCTCATTTGCTCTGCATGGTGGTGTGGAAGTGAGCAGATTAGGGGAGAGAATTGGGAGAGACTAAGACGTGAAAAGTGGAATTTCAAGACTTTTGAAATATGAAAACAATACAGTAGTAGTATCAATGTACTCAGAAAGCACTGGAAAATATAATGATATAACTATCTCTACTATTAAGGCACTTTCAGCCGTACCAGAACCCCCCTTTCGTCTTGGCTCTCTCTATGCATATGCATGTGAGTCTATCTTCGTACTAGCCACAACGCCACAGTCACTAGCCACATTCGGAGGTCTCGTGAGCATCATCATACTCATGTCTGAGATGGTTTTGATAACATAACCGAGAGTTGGAGAGATTGGTGTCTCATACCCACCTTTGGGCGCGCTTGCCGTATATGTTTGTAGACTACAGTACAGTCCCGCCCTACTACCCTCTTTGTTGTGTCGTGTCATTTTCCCTGTGTCCTCCCTCTCTGTCACCCAAATTCCGAAAGTGACCGTCTCTTTCTTGGCTTCCAAAATGATGATTTTTTTAGTGTGTTGAGAGTGAGCAGCACGATGGCTTTCATTTTGGGTTGGGTGTAGTTGGGTTGGGTGTACTGTAGGCTAATCTGGGTTGATGAAGCGGTTCTTTTACTTCCAATGGCTGGATGGATTCAGATTCTTCTTCTGCTCCAGTCGACGTCTCGAGACTCTCAAGACGAAGACATCTACATCATGAAAGCGTGGAGTCTGCACTCCCTCCGTTCAGCAGCGCCCACCTTTCCGCAAGTGGGCGTGTCTCACGACCTCTTTGTTCACCGAACTGATTGATAGAGATTGGCATCTTCGGAGGTCGTGGACACGGCGCTTATGCTTGGCAGTGGGATCAGCCTATAATAACAGACTAGATGATATCAGATTGTGTTGATTAGATCAATCTATCCACGGTTAGTTAATTCCTTTTGCTCTTGAAAATCTCTCCAATCACTGATCTACAGTATGATACTTACCTTCATATTGCCCGTCTAGATGGTGTCACATAATGCTCACCTTTGAGCAGATTAGACAGCACCACAATTTTAGCCCAGACTTGGCATTGGATCTGATTGCGCAATTTTTTCCAGCGAGTTGATATATGGGCTTGACATGCCAGCCAGCTGAGAGGAATACGGCAGAGTCGGAGAAAATGAGTCTTCACATTCTCGTGTCCAGAGCCAAGAAGCCAAGCAGGACGGATAGGTGAGAAGAGGAGGAATGTCTCAGGAACATACAGCTGCGCATTACCGTGGTGCAAGGTGGAGAATTGTCGGAGTTCCTCCGCTTTCACACGAGAATGGATGATGCGTGGAATATCTTGGTGGGGGACAATAATCTTTGAATATACATAATTACCGATAGGACCAGGCGACGCAGAGGTTGGGTTTCAAATGGACACAGAGTCCAGCCCTGTACAAGGGTTTACTTGTGTGTCCATTAGACCTTCACCCCCAGTTCAGTTGATGATCATTAGGTGCAGCAGGTAAGACTGCTAAGGATTTCATACAAGTGCTTGGACCAGAAAATACTCTTGGCCTCTTTCATGCTGCGTGTGTGCATTCTTTTAGCTACCTTCAGTCTCTCCAAGGCTGATGTCTCAGTGATTGGCATGGTGATCGGATTCCTTGAAAGATGCCGAGAAAGAGACAACTGTACAATTACTGGGTAAAATATTCTTCTATATTGAGCCTCATTAACTCCACCACCCTTTATGTTGGTTTCTACTGTACGTCTTTCTTACGCATTTTGCCGACACTAGGGATATGTACTGGGCGAAATGCTTGTACCCGAGAGAAACCAGGCAGTTTGTGCGATGAAGTGATTATATATTCACACAGAATAGTGTGTATGGCTTCCAACAGTATTTTCCTGCTCCAAGTACAAGTACTTGTAAGCCTTTGCCGTCCTTACAAGCACTTTCTGTTGTAAACAATTATGGGAAGGTCCATGAGAATTCAGTGGGGTCTTAGGAAGTACGAGCAGAACCGCTTTCGCAGGTGCTTGTAAACAGCCCTTTTACAGCAACTGAAATTCAAGAAGTTGATGTGATCTCTGCCTTCATGGCCAGTCGGAATATTGAGCGGTTGTTCAGGTATGTCTGGTGTACAGTAGCTACCGGTACAGTGATTACCACTCCTTCACCTTAATAGACAGTCTGGTAACTGTAATTTAGATATCAACATGATGAATCCCTTACTGTGGAATAATAGCAGTCGCCTATTTGAAATTCTCTTGGTACCACTCACAATAGCTGTCCAGGTTCCCCTCTGTTCAGACATGTCCCCTCACCAGTTTCCCGAAACCTTAAAATTTCCAACCTCCGTACACCTCTGTGCATTATCGTGAGCTTAATACCCCGGATTTCGTGAACAGCGGGGTGCCACAAAAACAGCTCTTATTGGTATCGTTCTGTTCGGAAGGCAACGCTGGCTTTAGTGGTAGGTCTCAAATATACCTGGTGTTGATATTGATGTGATGGCTAAGCAACATTAATTAAGGTAGCCGAGCCGAGCCGAGGTCCAAAAAATGTGGAAACCAGAAAACTTGCACAAAATACATAAGTACTAACGGTCCTAGCGGTCGCTATCATACTGAGAGAGGATCACCTATCAACTGTACCTTCTAACAGCGAATACTTCACGCAATCTTACACTTTAAGTGATGTCTGAAGTATCGGCATGTTTAAGAAACTGGGAAGTAAAGGAAAACAGCGTGAGATGTTCAGCAAAAGAACACCAAATACTGTTCGCAAGCCACTAAGAGCTTCAGATCCATGGCACCAGACCATTACATATTCCCATGTCTCACACGAATCTACTCTTCAGTTGACTTTCAACTCAGTGAGCCGCACAAGAGCCACATCCTACACTGTCTTTCCAAGATCAGTTCATCAAAGCCTGAGACTGTGGACAAACGGATTCGTCTCCAGCCCCCGGCATGCAATAAATATATACATTAAATGCCCAACCAATGCTTCATTCTCTCGTAGACGAAGAACGAACATGCAACCATTGGAGTCACCTTTATATATCCAATAGTGAGTCCCACAAAGAAGCCCTTGAAGCCGCTTTCTTTGTAAATTGTCAGGGCGGTCGCCACTATGCTGGGATGCACTCCCGACGAGCCCGCCTGTGCACCTGCGACCTGCATTCGTCGTCGAATCACCTCAAACGGGTACGATGCAGTCTGAGACACCATTCCGGCCACTCCTCCAGCAATCAGCTGGGCCCAGGCCTTGAGCGGCTCTCTTTTGTACGACACCTTCTTGTCGCCGCCCTCATCGTGGTGGTGGCCCTCCAACATGACGTCGTCGTTGTTGGTTTCCAGTAAATGCGGGTATGTCTTTTTGGGAGCCACTTCTCCCTTGACCGTCCACGACCGGAAGTATCGGGTATGGAACAGGTCGTGGATGTAGTCGTGAGTCAGGAACGAGACTCCGGCGTACGGGATCATGCCCATGATGGTTGGGGTGAAGCCTCGGTAAAAGTTGGTCCACGAGGCTATTCTGGGCGAAAACCACTGGGTGGCCTTCGCCGAGGGAGTTTCTCGGTAGATCGACCGCGCAGCTGCCAGCAGTCGTCCTCCGTGTGGTTTTCCAACCTCGTTAGTGGCATAAGCCATGCGAACTCGAATCAACTCGAGAGGATAGGTACAGTAGACAGACACGATTCCAGACAGAGAGCCGGCCGCCATACGCCGCAGCGCAACTTCCTGGTCGGGGCCAGTGATGAGGAGAGCTCGAAACTGCTCGTAGGCCACAAATTTGACTGCCGCATAGGGAAAGATTCGCAGTAGGGTGGCCGAGTGGCCCTGGAAAAGACCCCACACTCCCTGCTGGCTGTAGATGAACTTGCCGGCCCGCCAGAAGCCCAGAAACGAGCCGCGGTACTTGCGGAACTCCGGGTTGGACGTCTGGAACAGAATCTTGACTCGATCCAGCGGTGCAATCACCGTTTTAGCAACACATCCAGCCATGCCTCCTGCCAGACCGCTTTTGCACACGTACGCCAAAGTGCGTTTATTTTCGTACGTCCCGTGAGCCGACATTTGTGTAAGGGAAGCTGTTCAAGAGAAGGTCGGACGTCACAAGCAGTATGTGTGCCGTGTGTGTGTGTGTGTGTGTTAGTGGAGGTGGTGTAGCGGTGAAGTGAAAAATGAAGTCTTGCCGAGAGTAATAGGGATAAAGTTGTTTAACCTCCGTCCATTCACCGATGTGGGGTAGGTGGGATGAAATCTAGCACCCCGCCCCTAACCCTGTATAGAAGAGTTTTCGCGGTCCCCTGCGGCGTCTGAAACGGCCATAATGTCTTCCGGGGCGCTCTTGGTAGCGGTTTTGTCACGTGACCCCCCAACAGAGCTCCCCCGATCCTCATCGCAAAATCGTCAATCTAGAATTCCCACGAGTCTCATTGGTCACCAACCTTGTTGTAGGGATGTGGTTGTTAATAAGGTTTCGGTGGAGGAATTAGTAATACTATTATTGGTGGATGTGGGACCACAAATATGGGATTTTGAAGATGTTAATCAATTGGGCTGTTTGCGCCGATTCGAATGATATACTTCTCATCTGTTTATTATGACTCCTTCATGGTGAAAAACACTTTTCATTTTCCAACGGCGCACGCTAAAACAGCCGCTAGCAAAACCTGGGGATCATGTGAATGTAAACATCGGCTAAACAGGCCGTGAACAAAGAGTCACGTGATCTGGAGAAACGGCACGGGATTCCGGGGTATATTTGGCGAATCCGGTAAAAGCTGTTTTGGTTTCTGATCACTAACCGGCGTCTGAGTCATCGGAGTCACCCTTGTAGTTGCTCCGAAAACCGTCCTTAGCCGAACTTACTTGGGCGGTGTTTGGAGTACTTAGATGGCACAAAGAGGTGATTGAAAGCAGTCAGAAAAAAGTAATTATTTCTGCGGATTTAGTTGGCAAGTGCAGGGGGTGTACTTGTACTTGTAGTGTGGGCAACAGTGGTGTATGGATGAGTTAGTCATCTTCAGAGAACTAGGTGAAGAGCTATGAAAGTAAAGGTGTTGTGAATGAAAGGGCTTTCCGTAGAGACTCAGTGTTACTTTAGGAAGTAGTGAGCAGCATCTTCAGCAACTCCAACGCTTGTACTGGGTGTCTACTTGTAGGTGACTTCTACAAGTGCACTGTTACAGCTCAGCTTCGATGGCACACTCTCAAAGAAGTGATCTTTGGTGACTGTATAGCTTATGGATCAGGTCTTCTATCTCTCTAGACTATTAGAAACAATTTTCAATCGTTAGACAAGACGTTGTTCTAAACAGCTTACTAATAGGCTTCCCTAGATGGGTGTCCTTGAAAGGCCTCCCATGAGCTCAATACTGGCTCGAATACAGATATAAAGGTAGCTTTGGACTCCTAAAAACGTTGCAAATCTGATGGTACTACTAAAATAGCAAAATATTCAAAACTCGCGCGGGTATAAGCCGCTAAACTCGATCCCAAGTAGCCGGTGCCCACCTCGGATCCAACGAGGGCGTCTGGTGTAGTTGGTTATCACATGCGCTTAGCATGCGCGAGGTCCCCGGTTCGATTCCGGTGTCGTCCATTCTTTTTGCCTCCTGGCACTCTGGCTGTTTTTATATCAGTCCCTGGACTGTCCTGGGGGTATTTCTGATCAAGTCTGGCTTACTCACAAGAAGTTTCACATTTGAGTTAGGTGTGAGACTCAGTTGAGGAGGATGAAAAAAGAATTTTTGTATATGGCAACAGCATACTGAAACAAGAGATATACTGCTAAAGGGTCAGGAATTCTCCACATACTATTATCTCTCTTATATCTTTTGTCGGAGTGATTTCAGTAGACATTGAATGTGTTCGAACCTGTAACCTAAAATGCTTCGGTGAAAGGGATGATAGAAGGTGAAGTACATACCCCCAAATACTTTGAGTATGTACAAGGCAATATTCCTGTTAAGTTGTACTGTACTTGTATCCCCTATAAGCATAAATCTCTTCTACTGCTGCAATATCCCAGCTCTCGTTGATAAAAATGGGTATAAACTATTTACTACAACAGGTAACTCCTGCGCCAAGTCAGCGGGCTCTCTTCTAAGCTGCTTACTCCTCCTCCTTGGGGTCTCCGATACCGTCCTCGTGAATGGCAAAGACACACTCGCTCTCTGGCAGGCAAGGCGAGTCGTAGATCTTACAGATTCGCTGCACTCCTCGGCCCTTCTTGAAGTACAGACGGGTGGTGGAAGCATGAGCAACAATGTTTCCTCCAATGGGCTTCTTGGGGTCCGGGTTGAACACGGCTCCATCGACCTGGGCGACCACCTGGTTAGTGATCACCACAGCAATACCAAACTCGTCAGCAAGACGCTGCAGGGTTCGCATGAACTTGGCCACGTGGGTTTGTCGAGCAGACAGTTCTCCTCGGCCAGCGTAATCTGTTCGGTACAGAGCCATGATGGAGTCGACAATCAGACACGAGAACCGCGACTTGGTCATCATGTTGGCTGCCATTTGCAGCAGCTGCATCTGGTGGTCGGAGTTGTGGGCTCGTGCATACGCCACGTTGTCCAGCACCTCGTCTCCGTTGAGTCCGTATCGTCGGGCAATCTGGTGCAGACGTTCTGGACGGAAAGTTCCCTCTGTGTCAATGTACAGGCACTTTCCCTCGCCTCCTCCCTGGTCGATAGGCAGCTGGCAGGTGACGGCCAGGGTGTGGCACAGCTGTGATTTTCCTGTTCGGAACTCGCCAAACATCTCTGTGATGGCTCCGGTCTCAATACCGCCTCCAAGAAGGGTGTCGAGCTGCGAAGAGCCGGTGGTTAGTGTGATGAGCCCTGATCGAGTCTGGTGGACATCGGAGGCTGTGGTGAACCCCAGGGGCACAAGTTTGGAAGCTTCCGACAGCAGCTTATCCGCCTTGGCCTCACTGATGCCCTTGATTGTGAGCAAGTGTTTTTTGGGCGTGTAGGCTACACTCTCCACCGTGTAGAGTCCAAACTCTCCCAGACGGTTGATATCGGCCTGTGTGATTCCGTTGACGGCTAGCCGCTCGATGGGGATGGCTCCCGCTCTCTCGATTTCTTCGTCAGCCATTTTTTGCCGTCGTTATCGAGAAACGTCGATGTTGTGAGAAAAAGTGACAGACGTGTTGTGATCTTTGACAAGAAGGGAAGTCTAATAATGCTAAATTAATGGTTGGTGGCGCGTGGGTTTTCGTGTCACGAAAAAGCTTATTGGGTGGCGTCAAAACAGACCTGAAAAGGGACTTGATTACTGGTGCTGGCGGGCGATGAATTGGTAGAAATGAACTGAAAAGAGTCGTAATTCGTTTGTATCGCTTGCCATTCATTTTCAGCGCTGATTTTCACCCTATGTTAGCCCCCTTGATTAGATCTTATTTACTCGCCATCAATAAAGTTGCTGCTTTGTAATGCCGTAGACATAGAAGGGAGGACGATATTTGCCATCAAGAAGCTGATCTACGTGCTTTATAGACCACCCGAGAGACGGCACTGGTAATATCTGCATATATGGTGTCTGAGACGCCTTTATTATGTTTTTCAAGACCTGGTTTGATCCTTGGTAGCTTTACCTTCAGATCATAACAGTTCACTTTCTCACATTGGAGATCGGAAAGTGGAAATGTTGCTGGAGGAGAAAAGTGCATTCAACAGCCTTGCAATTCACTAAGCTCCCTTTCATTCATGGCAAAAAAACGAATCATTGGTTGGTTTCTCAAAAAAGAAAAAATAATGGTCCCTAGCAGGATCGAACTGCTGATCTTCGCGTTGCAAAGAGGCTAATTTCTTATTAGCACGACGCCTTAACCAACTGGGCCAAGGGACCGATTTTTTTGATGTTCAAAAAACGCGGTTTGTGGGTAGCCAAATTCTGCTTAGTCAGCGCGAAAATAGCGAATTACGGACCAACCAAAGGAAATAAGACTGTTTAGAAGGGTGCATGCTATTATACCTGACAAAAATTATCTCTTAATGTGAGACTTGGTAGTTTATATTGCTTCTAGGTGCCTATTTCGGGTAGTCCTCTCATCTGGAACTATCTGCATGTTCCACTTAACCCCTCAAGAAATGTTGTTGAGTTTTGCAAACGTGGTAAGTAATACTCCAGCAGATAGTGAGACTTCTAACAAAAGTCGAGTAAAAAAGCAGGTATACATTGAAAAGAAAAATGGGGACCCTTTCTAATGTATGTGTACACCCTGAATTCCTTCTAATTTTCTCAACGATTGAAAGGGAAGCCTGATTTAATGTTTCATGAAAGCTGAACAAAATAGGAACTTGATTGAGAGCCAATTGAGAGCACTCCACTTTCAACTTTCAGTTGTTGTTTCAAGTGTTTACCTCTACAGCAGTGTAGATGATACTTCACATATACAACTCATGTATAACCCTGACTAACCCTTGTAGTGCTGATAAGTCTGGCCATGAGATGTGGAAAGAAGAGAAATTGCACTGAATGCGTCGTATTCAAAGTTATCTTTACGTCTTGATGAGCCTTGTAATTTTTCTAGATAACAGGGCTTACTCTCGATGGAATGAGTTTCTTCACAGGTTGTTCACCTGTCCCACATCCCACCACCTCATAGTACAAATTGGGAAATATGTGACCACATGTGGCTTACAGGTTTACTAGTAATATTCTGACTTGAATTTGATATTATTATACCTGGTTTGCCTCATATTACTTCTGGAGTCCGCTTAGGTGTCCCAAACAGGCAGGTTTCACTTTGCCCCATCTCATCACTCCCATTCGGGACAACAAAGGAAGGTTATTTTCATACGAACACTCGGTGGTGAAAACAATAAAAAAATGATATATGCAATAAATTATTTAGATGTCTTTGTCTTCTATCTTGTCCCCGTGCGTGTTACTTCTTCTTGCGAGACTGTTTGGGTGTTTTGGGGACAGTCTGGCCATGAACGTCTCTCATGTGTCGAATGTAGCCATCCTGACGCTGTAGTTTACGGAAACAGACGGTACACTCAATGGGCTGAGATTCATGGAGGTGCTTAATGTGTCGTTTCTGCTCCGTGAGTGACACAAAGCCAATGACTCCCCAGGCACAGTCGGCATGGGGACACTTGAGTCTATGGCTGAGGTCTCCGTGGGTCTTGTCCATGTGTTTTGCGAGGTCTGCCAGATGGTCGTATTTTTCTGAAACAGCTTTGAACTTTCCGCATTCCGAGCACGTGAGCTTTCCTCGCTTTCTTTTCTGAGCCTCCTCCCATAGACCCCTCTCTTTGAGCTCTGCCACACAGGAGTATCCATGGATATGTTCAGGTGGAGATCCAAAGGAAACTGAGTGAGATGTGTAGGTGTGAGGTAGAGGTTTAGGACCTTTCTTCTTGGGGACTGTGCCTCGCTGGTAGAGATTGTCTGATCTTGCAGGTTCAGCGTGCCGAGCTTCTGGAGAAGAATGAGCAGATCCAGGACTGTAATTGGAGTCACTGTCACTGGGAGAGACATAGGCGTCAGAACCATCTCCTGAAAAGCTGCTGTCATTTTGAGGCATAAAGTCTCCAAGAACAGATTTCAATGAAGGAATCGTGGGAGAAGGAGCAGGGGAGACTGTGGAAGGTCCAGAATCGCTTCTTTCAAACGAGTAGATATTGTCTCCATGGTTGATTGGAGGCAGGTTGATGTTGGGGTATGATCTGGCATACAACTCTCTGACCCGGTTTGCAGAGTACATGTAGTCCTCGAGGTTGGCTTCGTCGACCTCCATTTCGTCACTTCCATCGCTCAGAAGAGTGGTATCTGGAGTAGGAAGCAGCAATGACGAGCTTTTGGGTGGGCTGGAGCTGGCATTCTGGTTGAATCCATAGCTGTTAGTGAGCCCATAGGTGGTTGAGTAGTTTGTGCTGGGTATGCTCTCCTTTTGTGCAGTGTTTTGTTCGAGAATGTAGTCCAGGCCGTGAGGAGAGTGTTGGGTGGTCATTTTGTCGCTATTGTTATTATTATCGCCTTCCTGTTCCTCCCTCCACTCTTTATATTCACTTCCGTCTTTCTCACAAGAGTCAGCCCCATTTCCTTGTTCTCCATTGTTGTTTGAGGCTGCTGTGGCCGCATATGTCGCACTGTTTCCCTCAGCCGACCTGGTCAGACGCAACAGGGCCACGTTGGGGTTGGTCACATGCTCTTTGGGCCGAGAAAGGTCCCAGAAACGACTCTCTTCGAGACCTGTCCAGGCAATGGCTGTTTTCGGAGTCCATGGATAGGAAGTGAGCACTGAGGACAGTGGAGAAAAGAGATAATGATCTCCGACGGGCGACCGAATGACGTTGATTTGCAGATGCGAGTTGAACATTCTTGGACGAGCAGCTACAGCAGCTACCAGCTGTTATTTAACACAATATATCAGCCCCAATACTCAGGAGCACAGTTTTCTGAGGAGTGTCAGATTGTGGAGATATTGGGTTTCTAATTAAGGTTTGGGTTACCGGTAGGTTAAAATAAGGTTATTTCTAAGGTGACACAGAAGGGAATTTGTTGAAAGGACAATGACCCTGTGTAAAAAATCACTGAAAACTGGATGCACTTCAAAAGACCTATACTACCAACGTCTCCTCGTATCTTTCTACTGTGTTTCTTCCACATTCTTCCACCCTCACTCGGCCACACCATGGCTCCCAACTCAAACTGGTGATATCTTGGGGCTGTCGTGAACAGTGCTTCTCCCATGCACTGGACACCTGTATTGAATAGCCCAATTGAGGATTCATCGATACCTCGGCCACAGGAAAATGGTGACGAAGCAGGACTCTGAAACACTCCTGGAGTTGTGAGGTTCATGTGGCAAGGAGATTTTTGGTGGTTAGAGGTGAGAAGGGTGCCAACCTCCATAGACCTAGCAGAGTACCTAGTGCAAGGTCTGAATAGATCGTAGGAGTGCTTATATTTCCATGACCCATTCTGGTCTCAACAATACCCATCCCGAGAATGTCTGTATTATTTGATGAGGAGCATATGGTACCGATAGGAGATACTGTATAACTATAGGTTCGTACTGTAGTACTACAGTTGAGTATAGCAGTGTTCAGTCTATTGAGCGCACCTAATACATCAGACACTTCACATATACAACACATCTAATACATCATTTAACAATCCAAAGCTGAGTGTATTTGTCGAGTGCACTATAGAAAGCAAGACACGACTCTCTCGACAGCTCACGAGCAATATGGCTTCTAGCTGTACAAGTACAGACTCTTGTTTACACGCTACAAGTTCTCATGATGTAACACTTGATTGTTATGCTGTTCTACACAGGTGAAAACAATACAGACACCTGGTCGAATTGACGACAATGGGGCTGGGGCACAACAAAGTGAAGAGAATAAGAACCCAGTCCTGTTAATCGCTAAATTTATCTGTCGAATTCACTATGACAATCCTTCTTCTTGCCCCATGTAGGATACAACTCACAGTGCTAGACCTAACCTCTCAAGCTACCCTCGAACTGACAAACCTCATAAAAGATTGTATATGACTATAATCCAAAAACAAATACCATTTATGGGTCTTTGAGAAGCCTATAATTATTCTCCTGCCAGTCAAATTCCTCTACCGTTCAAAAATTCGTGTCGCTTAGTCATCAGATATCTGATGTTAGCGTTCCAATTTTCGAAAAATTTCTGTGATCAAACTGATTGTGATCACTGAAGCCTGTGCTGACTAAGCATGATTTAAGGTTTCGGGACAAGTATTTAGGAGATATTAGTGCATGATAT
>BCKG01000002.1:1965298-1998010 GCA_001600535.1 Yarrowia sp. JCM 30696 | reverse complement strand
GGACTTACTATCGAGCGAGTTCCCGTATTGTAGAGGTTGCGTCGCCACGTGACCTCGAGGAAAACCACTAGCCAACCCCGACCTGTTTGGTAACAATTTCGCGAAAAATTGGCATCCTGGCCGAGCGGTTAAGGCGAGAGATTAGAAATCTCTTGGGGTTTCCCCGCGTAGGTTCGAATCCTGCGGATGTCGCCATTTTTTTTTCTTGTTTTGACGACTGAACTCAGAATTCTCCGGCTACTTTAGACTAAGAGCAGATGTCATTGATTGTTGAGTCTACGAGGGGCTATTTGATTTGATTTCCCCGTTGTTTTAGCTTGAAGTTGACTTATGACACAGTGTTATGACACAGTGGCTAATTGACAGCTACAGTACACCTTACGCGTTACTTGTACACGATTCAAGAGTTGAAGCAATACAGGCGAAAGAAGGCAACGAATGAGAATCAAGGCGTTTCTTCGTACTTGTACAATGTACAGCTCTCCATTCGTATTCACAGACATTTCAAATGCGTCAATATCATCAATGCTCAGATCTATGCAGGGCGGAGCTTGATAATGCAACCCAACAAGAAGGAAAACAACCATTCTCTCGTTCCAGTTGGAAGACAAGAAGATCGGGCGAGCAATCGCCAGTGACCGGGTTGTTTTTTCCAACAGGTTGTTTTATGACATGACTCTTGGAATTGACCAACAATACAGCTGCTCAATTGACTTCGTATACGCTGAACCTCAGGTCTATTTTCTCAGAACAAGCCAGGGCCAGCAACTGAACCAGACATGAACCGCAGGAGCGCTACTGTACAGATTATGACACTACAAATACAACCACATATAAATCAACAATCTATCTTGTTAGGATACATAAATAAAGGTAACCCAAGAGACCCGCTTAGGCGGAGAGCTTGGCCTCAATGAGCTGGGAGAGGGTGACGGCGTCGGCAGCGAACTTTCGGATACCGTCGGAGAGCTTCTCGGTGGCCATCTGGTCCTCGTTGAAGTCTCGTCGGAAGATGGGCTCCTCGTCGAGGTAGGCCTTCTTCTCGATGTTCAGAGCCTTGGCCTTCTCGGCGAAGAGCTTCTGGGGAACGGGCTCGGTGGAGTTGAGCAGCTCCTCGAGCAGACCGGGGGAGATGGTCAGGAAGTCGCAGCCAGCAAGCTCCTTGATCTCACCGGTGTTTCGGAAAGAAGCACCCATGACAATGGTCTTGTAGTCGAACTTCTTGTAGTAGTCGAAAATGTTCTTGACGGAGATGACACCGGGGTCCTCAGCGGCGTCGTAGGTCTTGCCGGTGGCAGCCTTGTGCCAGTCGAGGATTCGGCCGACGAAGGGGGAGATGAGGGTGACCTTGGCCTCGGCACAGGCAACGGCCTGGACAAAGGAGAAGAGCAGAGTCAGGTTGCAGTGGATACCGTGCTTGGACTCGAGCTCTCGGGCAGCCTGGATACCCTCGTAGGTGGAGGCGATCTTGATGAGAATTCGGTCGGAAGAGATGCCCTTGGCCTTGTACAGATCAATGAGCTGCAGAGCCTTCTTGATGGTGGCGTCCTTGTCGAAAGAGAGTCGGGCGTCGACCTCGGTGGAGACTCGGCCGGGGACGATCTTGAGAATCTCGGAACCGAACTCAATGAGCAGCTGGTCCAGAGCAATGTCGACCTGCTCCTTGGGGTCGGAGGACTTGGTCTTGGCGAAGGCAACGGCCTCGTCAATGAGCTTGGCGTACTCGGGCTTCTTGGAAGCAGCCAGGATCAGAGAGGGGTTGGTGGTGGCATCCTGGGGCTTGTACTTGGCGATGGCTGGGTTAGAGGGGAACTATGGGGTGAAGCGGTTGCAATGGTTGCAATGCAGTGCTGAAGCGATTCAGAGCGATGAGGGACACAAACAATGGTTTGGTCCCATTGAATCCACCCAATTGAGTCAATTGAGAGTCTTTTTATCGCTCTGACATCACCACATGGGCCATGTCACTTGTGACACGCCATTGTAAGCTGCGCAAATCAATACTCACACTCGAATTCACCAGTGTCGGTGACAACGGTGGTGCCGGCGGCCTTAAGCTGTTCAAGAGAGTTGGAAGACATTGTGTGTTTGAGTGTACTGTGTGTCTGGAAACAGAAATCAAGAGAAGTGCAAGAGGGTCAGGAGGGGGGCTATATATGCGTTATAATCGACAGCAAGGTTACTCTGTCGAACCGTATGGAACGCCCTTAGGGTTGGGGTTCCTTCCCCCAACAAGGTTCTGGGTGCTCACCAAATGCACGTGCATGTATATCTTATTGCGCAATGAGATCATAGTGCTGAGAGCGAGAATACAATAGTGAGGCAGAAACAGGGAAAGAGAGGTGGCTCGGATTTTTCCGACGTTTTTCCGGCCCTTTACGGCCCAATTGAGCGCTTAGAACCAACAAAAATGCCCCAAATGTCGCTGCATCACCGTGTGTACTGCTTTACGACACCTCCTACTGCCTGCTGACTGGGAAGTCAGTCAGAAATCTTGATTGTCCAGAGCAAGCATGTATAAGCGTTGGCTAATGAAGTGGGGAGATTATGATCGGATAAGGGCACAAATGCAGTGCCTGTACGTTCACACTACACACTAGTCCGAATCTCTGGATGGGCTCACTCATTCAACGTAGTATTGGCAACACTTTAGCGACCTCGGCATGACTCGAGTGACTCATGCAGTTGGGAACGTTCTGGACCCAACGGGGGTAAATGAGGTGTTCAGGCTGAGGGGCTGATGGTAGACAGAAATGGAAAGAAAAGCGATATCTGTATTCATTTCGCCTCTACGACCAAAATGCACTTTTCGGAATGTCTCTAGCACCCCCAGAACGCCCCACACCCCCTCTCTTGTCAGATGATGCATCCGTCTTCCTACTCCATCCTCAACTGTCGAACTAGTGTTACACAACATGCTGACAAATAGTCCAAAGAGGGGAATCCAACTACACAAAGACGGGGCAGAAGTGGACCCACATGCGTACACAGACACAGAACGTGATCCACACAAGGTAAGACACCCTCCAGACCGACTATTTAGTATTACTCGTTCCACAGAAGCCCCTTCCTCACTTTGCGATAGACTTCGTTGTGGACAGCACATTCAAAGAAAGGGAGAAGTTGGACAACTTTTGCAATTGTCTGAATTAATAGGTGTTTTTGGTACCGCTGTACTCCCCTGAGTCTGACGGCTCCGATTATACACTCCATTAACACACAGCTACAATAATCGTCCAGTTGACAGCTTCCAGTCGAAAAAGGAAAGATCTACATACCCGGCCAATCCTGACTAAACTCAAGAACCACGTTTGAGACGTGCCACCAACGTTGTGACGTCAGAGGACTTGAGCGGTGTGTGTTATGAGTAAACACTCGACACACGTTTGCCGGTGACGTCATAGCCTGTATTTTTTTTGTGTAATGATGGTCACGTGACTGTACAATATCTATTGTCTCATTTGTAGAAACCTCTTCTCCTTTTTGTTGCATTTTCCACCTTTATCCAAGATTTAATCAAATTCATCTCGTTAATTAAGCGAAATTCAGTTGTGACGGTAGGGTAACCGAAAAAGTCGCCAGCATGATACATGCCCATGTGCGAATAAATGTGCTCTGAGACTTTCGGAACGGCATGGAAACGTCCAGATGAACAAGAACAGGCCCTCTACCACCCACTTTGGGCCTTCCTCCACCTGCTGGACGTTGCCGAAGAAAGTGGGCTCAGTTATCTCTCTACAACTCTATCCACCAGGTTTAACGGTGTAGCTGGCTTGTGTAAACACGATAATTGTCGGGAAAGCTGAAGATCCTTGAGTCCCACCCCGTACGCGTCACGTGAAATAACACAGACATTTCTACAGCTCATAATCTCTGCAAAAGTCCGGTATCTCCGAAAGCTCCAGGATACCGTCTACAAAGCCGAAAATTACAGCTGAGAGTCCAGGAAGCTCTCAGACACATGTTCACGTCCAACAGAAAACCGTTGGACATCTGTTTTAGTGCGAAACACGGATTTTCCGTTAGTCCGTTGGGTAGTCCGCTTTCGCATCTCTATAATATAGCGTTTAACAGCGCATTTTGGAGATATCTCTATAGTGGCACGAAAAAGCGAGCTAGAGAGACGAAAAAGACATTGTTTTACTCGCCCAGGACCACAGATTCCAACGGTATATAGAGACACCACCCAACACCCCCACAACACGTCATGACGTGAGTTCCCATTTGAGTCAAAATAGACTTCCATTTCACAAGAGTCATAGATTCTTGAAAGCTCCCATAAACGGTGGATATCTCAGATTTTTGACCGCAGATTTTCGGAATAGATTCTTACCGCCACCAAGCCCGGGGAAATCTGGCCAGAACCTCGCCACACATCTCCCACCACATTTCCCGCCATCCCCAACATTGCAATAAAGTTTCGGGACGTGCTCGGCAAATTTCACATTTACTTTGACCATCTTCAACTTGACCTGAGAAGCCGTCGAAAATGTCGCTGAAAATGCCCCAGGGCCAGCTGGCCACGCCGCCGCAGCTGTATAACTTCCCCGAGACCTTTTCGTTTCTCAACAAGCTCAAAACCAACGATACCATCCACAAGTACCGAACCTCCATCGGAGCGACTATCGGGTCTCTCATTTCCACAACAGCCACCTTCCCTCTGGACTCCATTAAAACCCGTCAGCAGACATACAACTACCGGGGCACGTGGCATGTCATCTACGACACCTATCGCCATGAGGGTATCAAGGGTTTCTACCGAGGTATCTGGGCTCCCATGATTTCCACCAGTGTGGTCCGAACTATAGGCGCCTCTGTGTACGCGGCGGTTGTGCCGTTTTCGCGGGACTTTTGGTCGATTCATTTCCAGCTGCCTCCCGTTTTGCATGACCCCGACCACGTGATGAACGGTGATCACGTGGACCATTTCCTGCTGCAGTCCTTCAAGATGACTCTGCTCTATCTCGTGCCTGGAGCCATTGCTGGAGCCTCGAGTACCCTGATTAGTGCTCCGTTCGAGTTCACCAAGCTCAGTTCACAGGTTGAGGGACTCGTGGCTCGACAGCTGCAGACAGCTGCCGAGAACAAGGGTGGCCATCTGACCCAGCTGGACGGTTTCAAACCCCATTCGGTCATGGAGACCGGAAAGGAGATTCTGCAACGGGCAGGCGTGCGAGGACTGTACTCCGGATACAAGTACCATCTTCTGCGAGACTCCATCTCCACAGGCTTCTACTTCACCACCTACGAGATTGCCAAGATTGTGGTGGCACAAAAGATGTTTGGCAAGCAGTCGGAAAACGTGCAGAACATTGCCGTGGCCTTTGCTGGCGCCTGTGCCGGTATTGTGTCGTGGACCATCATTTTCCCTCTCGATACCCTCAAGTCCGTGTACCAGAAGAACATTGTGGCTGCTGCCATGGCCCACAAGTACGGCGTGCAGCTGGATCTCAATAAGGACGCGGTGAAAATCAACCACGTGCGAGACCTGTTCCAGCGACGGCTCTACAAGGGTCTCGGCATCTCGTGTATCCGAACAGCCATCAACGGAGCCATCTTCTTCTCTGTTCTGGAGTACATCCGAAAGAGACTGTAAGGAAGAGAAGGGAGAGGTGACTAACAAGAAAGACGACGGCTTCTGTGTTAGCGTGAGTCCAGCCTTATAGCTGCGACATGTATTTAGAACTAGAGATAAGATATATTTATACACTGAATAATGATTGATGAGAATGCATTGCCGATGTGCTGTACGTGATATGCAAGATACAGAGCCGATTGCAACAGTAGCTGTAAGACGGCCCACTACAATGACTACACCTAACACCAAACTACAAATACTGTTAAAACTATTGATGAACCAGTGACTGACACTAGCCTACACTAGCGCTCTAAAACCATCCGATATCATTAACGCTCCTCCTCACTCCATTTAATCAAAGAACTTTCTGGTGGGGGAAGGTCCGAAAATGTCGGTTCTGATGGCAGGGAGCTTCTCGATGAACAGCAGCTTGAGTCGCTCCTCAAGGGTGTTGTCAACGGAGATCTTCTTGGTGCCGTTGAAAACAATGACTCCTCCGGCAGACTCGGCAGGCAGAACCTCGTCGTCGAGCTTGACCTCGACCTTGGAGCCAGTCTCCTTCTCGTAGGCCTTGGACACGGCGTCAAAGGTGCCCTTGGCGATGTCCTGGTCGGCCTTTCGGGCTCGCACGTAGATGACGGGCTCCAGAAGAGTGTAGGCACCTTCGGTGATGAGACCCTGGATGACGGTGGTGTACTTGGACTTGTCCTTGGAGGCGTCCTTCAGCTGCTTGCCGGCAGCCTCGTAGTACTGGTCCAGCACCTCCTGTCGAGCACCAAGAACCCGCAGACGGGCCTTGTTGGTGATGGTGGACTTGGTGATCTGCTGGGACAGCGACTCCTGCTTGGCCTTGACGGCGTACTGGGTGTCGATGTTGGCGCTCTCGGCTCGCACAATGTTGGCCTTTTCAATCTCGTACTCCTCGTTGGCCTTGAGCTCGATTTCCTTGGCCTTCTCCTCGGCCTCCTTCTGGATGAAGTCTACCATTTTTCGGAGCTCTCCGGCAACCTGCGTTAGTATGTGATGATTAGAAGACGACAGTAGGAACAGCTTTCAAATACGACTCGAGTAACGTCCAGACAACAGGGCAGTGTTAACACACAACAGGTGTGTTAGACAGACAACAGAGCCGTGTTACAGACAACAGAGCCGTGTTAGACAGACAACAGAGCCGTGTTACAGACAACAGAGCCGTGTTAGACAGACAACAGAGCCATGTTAGACAGACAACAGAGGTGTCACTAGACATGAGAGCTGAGCGCAATTAGATACGATCCACCTCCAAGGCGGAAGTGTCAATTGAATATGACCACCTCCCAGTCTCATACCTCACTCCCATGTGTTGTCACATGTGAAACGCAATCATACACCCCAAAACACATTGTGACCCAAGACCTGACTTCAATCGACTCGTAGAATTGTCGATTGTGCCGTCTCCAAACACCCTTCTGTGTCTGTATCGTTGCTTTCATCACTCAAGTTGTGTCTCCTGTGTCTCTTGTCTCCCCTAGCCCCTCTCTCAAACTCGACTTACCTGATCATCGTTCAAAGCATGCGACATTGTTGTTGTTGTGTGTTTGGTGAATCCGACGGTTGCGTTTGCGGTTGTGTTAGTATACAGCGAACGGAGCTGTGCTGCTGTGCAATCGTGGGTGTGTTGGCTTGGTCGACGAACACTGGACGTACGTTGCGTTATGCGTCCTTGTCGACGACATGATTCCAAAGTTAATTTGCTGAGTAATCAGACCTGCGGGTAACCGGGGTGACAAACAGTAAAATTCGGGAAACATGTTATAATCTTTTGAAAGCTTTATATGGCCTTCACTATATGGCTGTGCTATGTATCCTCAATTATTCCACCGCCTCTGCTAGATGCATAAAATACGCTTACTAAGCACAATGCTTACTAATCGACTCTTACCTGAGCCCCGTTCATAGGTCAATCAACGCTTTGGTACTTCGGGGACTAATTAGAGGGCTGAAAGCAGCCGTTTAGTCTTCTATGACTGCTTCTTTACAGTACCGGTACACAATACATCATTCAAGTTTTTACCCAAGGGTAGCACTTGTGAGACTGACAGTATAACGTGGGCCATAGAAAAGCAGAAGAGTGCTTTCAAAGAATTCCGTCCAGTTGAATTCCATGGATCTAATTGTGTATGAAAATGTTTTTCTCAACCACATGATTTGCTATTTACTAGTAGTGAGCTGGGATTGGAGCACGGATTCCAAAAATCGATAGATAAATGAGAAAAAGAAAAGAAAATAGCTAGGAAGGTATTAATTGAGTCTCCAGAAGTGAATTGTTGTTGAAAATTGCTTAACAAAAGTTCCGTCTATTCGCAGACATTTATTAGTTGCTTTCAACTGGCTTATGGACTAGCTACAAGTAGACAGTGAGGTACGAAAGAAGGTGTAGTGGTAGAATGAAGATGAACAGACCATTCTCTCTATACGTGAAAGACAACTACAAGCAGGAACTATTGCCATTTTTTCAACTCTTGGACTGATTGTTATCTCCAGTTACATTATTTTGTTAGCTGAATAACCATCTGAGTCATTGGGGAAGAAAATTGATTGGATGACGGTAGCAAGGGGTAAAAAAAAAGAACTATATCGAATATAAAATAGGTAGTGTTCAAAATTTCAAAAACATGTTGTTCGATTTGACAGTAATATATCCATAACACTTGTGGTGTTTTTTTTTTGTTTTCTATAGGAAAGAAAATTTAAGGTTACAAAAAGAACACAAAGAGGGATAAACAAAAAGTGGGCTTTTTAGTGCATGAAACATTCAGAACTACTTTAATAATTGGTCAAAGTCATTGAGAGTTGAACTAAAATGAACAGGCGAGTCTGGAGGATGTGATCAAACATTTACTCTAAGAAATATTCCTCATCTGAGAGTGCTGCGCTAAATGCCTCAACTACCTCAACAAAAAAGTGCGTAATAGCTTATTTTACCATCACACGTGGCTTATGTAAGCTATCTGTGCAAGTTTATGGGGCTGAATTTAAGGTTACTCAACAAACACAAACACAAATGGAGGGTTACTAACTATTTTGTGCATGAAAGAGACATATCTACTTGATTAGTTTGTCAAACCCAATGAAAATTTGAGCAAAATGAACAGACGGCTCTGGGCATCACACTCAGACCTGTATTTCATAGGATAGCCTAGATCTGAGCCTTCTGGGCTAAATGCCTCAACTACCCCAACAAAAAATTGCACTATAGCTTATTTAACAATCACGTGTGGCTTATGTAAGCTATATGGGCAAAACTTGTACTTTATGGGGCTAGATTTAAGGTTACTCAACAAACACAAACACACAGGGATGGTAATGAACTATTTGGTGCAGGAAAGAGACTTAATTACTTGACTAATGGACAGAATTCAGTGAAAGTTGCACCAAAAGGAACAGGCGACTCTGAATAATTCATTCGAACTCTTACATAAAGAAATACTTCCGATCTCAGCTTGATCTCCTAAATGCCTCAACTGCCCCAACGAAATAATGATTTATAGCTTATTTGACCGTCACCGTCACATGTACATACTTGTGTAGTTTTTTCTCGCTTCAATATGCTGACCTTATTAGACGGAAAGCAGGCAAAAATCAGGGACCATTCAAGGAAGTGTCATCAACCTCAACTTCAACAATTTGAACTTACAGTATGTACTTGTACGACTTCTACAACACGAGTACTCTCAATAAAACACATTAGAATCTATAAAGGGTCCTAGACAACAAGGGCGATGAAGGGCACCATGAGAAGGGCCATGGTGGACTTGACCGACGCTGCCGAGTTGGCCTGCTCGGGCTGAGGTGCGGGAGACTCGGGAGTCGCGGGCTGCTGAGGAACAGGCACGGGCTCAGTAGGGTGCTCGGGCTCAGTGGGCTGCTCAGGAACCTCGGGAAGCTCATGGACGGGCTGCACGGGAACCTCGGGCTGGGGCTGCTCAGGCTCCTTGGGAACAGGCACAACAGTGGTCCAAGGGATCTTGGGGATGGACTGAATAGGCTTGACGGGCTGAGCAGGCTCAACGGGAGAACCAGGAACCTCAGGAACCTCAGGAGTGTGCTCAACAGGAACCTCAGGAGTGTGCTCAACGGGAACCTCAGGAGTATGCTCAACAGGAACCTCAGGAGCCTCAGGAGTGTGCTCAACGGGAACCTCAGGAACCTCAGGAGTAGGCTCAGGAGCAGGCTTGGACTGAACAGGGACAGGAACCTCGGGGGTGGGCTCAACAGGAGATACGGGCTTCTCAGGAGTGGGCTTGGGCTCGGTGGGCTTCTCAGGAGTAGGCTCAACAGGAACAACAGGCTTCTCGGGAGTAGGCTTGGGCTCACAATCCTCACAGACAGTGATGGTGGTCACAACGGTAGAGCAGGCTTCCTCTTCGCAAACAGTGATGGTCTCAGTCTTGATCACGGGGATGGTCACAGTAGGCTTCTCAGGCACAGGGGTTGTCTTCTCGGGCACCTCAGGCACGGGAGTGGTCTTCTCGGGAGTCTCAGGGGTAGGAGTGGACTTCTGGGGGGCAGGAGTCTCCTCAGGGTCACAAGGAACAGTCAGTGTGATTGTTCTGGAGGAGACGGTGGTGACAACAGTGGTAGAAGAGGGGTTGGGAGGCACATGGGTGGTGAGGGTGATGGGAATGGTGGTGCACTCCTCCTCGCAGACTGTCACAGTGGTGGTGAAAGTGGTAGGACCAGGGGGACAGTAATCGGTGGTGACAGTGGTAGTGGAGGGGTTTCCAGAGGGGTCAGTGGTGGTCACAGTGGTCACACAAACAGGGGGAGTGGGTCCAGGAGTAGTGACGGGCTCAGAGGTCTGGGGAAGCTCAGTCTGGGGCACCGAGGTCACAGGCTCAGAAGTACAAAGGTCAGTGGTCACAGTGTACGTGGTGGGCTCTCCGTTGGGGGGAGTAGAGGTCACCACGGTGATGGACTCACAAGGATCGGTGGTCTGAGGAGTGGGGGTCACAGGTGTAGAGGAGCAGATGTCAGTGGTCACAGTGTAGGTGGTAGGCTCGCCATTGGGAGGGGTGGACACTACGGTGGTCACAGACTCACAAGGGTCAGTAGGAGTGACGGGGTCAGTAGTCTGAGGCACAGAGGAGCAGATGTCGGTGGTGACAGTGTAAGTAGTGGGCTCACCGGTAGGAGGAGTGCTGACAATGGTAGTAACAGACTCACAAGGATCGGTGGGGGTAACAGGCTCACTGGTGACAGGCTCGCTAGTGACAGGCTCGGTAGTATGAGGCACAGAAGAGCAGATGTCAGTAGTAACGGTGTAAGTAGTGGGCTCACCAGTAATTGGGGTGCTGACAATGGTGGTCACAGACTCACAGGGGTCAGTAGTGACAGGCTCAGTAGTCAGAGGCTCAGAGGTGACAGGCTCAGTGGTGAGAGGCACTGAAGAACAGACATCAGTGGTGACAGTGTAGGTTGTGGGCTCACCAGTCAGAGGGGTAGACACGATGGTGGTGACGGACTCACAGGGGTCGGTGGGGGTCACGGTGGTCTCAGGAACAGTCTCAGGAACAGACGAAGAGCAGGTGTTGGTAGTCACGGTGGTAGTCACGGGAGGACCCACGGGAGGAGTAGAGGTGATAACCGAGGTGGTCACGCAAGGATCCGTAGTCTCAGGGGTGGTGGTGGGAGGGGGGGTAGTCTGCTGCTCGGGAGAGGTGGTAGAGGGAGTGCTAGACTCAGGCTCTGTAGTGGAGGGCTCAGCAGTGGTCTCAGGAGCAGTGGTCTCAGGAGCAGTAGTCTCAGGAGCAGTGGTAGTCTCAGGAGCAGTGGTCTCAGGAACAGTGGTCTCAGGGCCAGTAGTCTCAGGAGTGGTAGAAGACTCAGGAGTGGTAGAGGGCTCAGCAGTGGTCTCAGGGGTGGTAGAGGACTCAGGGCCAGTAGTCTCAGGAGCAGTAGTCTCGGGGGTCGTGGAAGACTCAGGAGAAGTGGTCTCAGGAGCAGTGGTAGTCTCAGGAGTAGTCTCAGGAGTAGACGAAGTCTCAGGAGAAGTGGTCTCAGGAGCAGTGGTAGTCTCAGGAGTAGTCTCAGGAGTAGAAGAAGTCTCAGGAATGGTAGAGGACTCAGGAGCAGTAGTCTCAGGAGAAGTGGTCTCAGGAGCAGTGGTAGTCTCAGGAGCAGTAGTCTCGGGGGTGGTGGAAGACTCAGGGGCAGTAGTCTCAGGAGTAGAAGAAGTCTCAGGAGCAGTAGTCTCAGGGACGGTAGAGGACTCAGGAGCAGTGGTTTCGGGGGTAGACGAAGTCTCAGGAGTGGTCTCAGGTGTAGAGGAAGTCTCAGGAGCAGTGGTAGACTCAGGAGTGGTCTCAGGAGCAGTGGTAGTCTCAGGAGTAGTCTCAGGAGTAGAGGAGGGCTCAGGAGTAGTCTCAGGAGCAGTGGTGGTCTCAGGAGTAGTGGTAGTCTCTGGAGCAGTGGTCTCAGGAACAGTAGAGGAAGGTTCAGTGGTCTGCTCCTCGGGGGTAGTGGTCACGTCGGTAGAAGGAGGCACGGCTATGTTAGTCTAAGATTTTCAAAGTGTTGGCAGTTAGTATACTCACAAGAAGTAACGGAAGCAGATCCTCCGCCTTCGGGGGTGCAGGCATGACAAATGTAGGCAGCAGCTCCAGAAGCAGATCCGGTTCGGTCTCCAGGGGTGGACCATCGGGTTGCCTCGTCGGGATTGGGATCAGTCCACAGGGTCCACTCAACGTTCAGGTTGTAGGCCTCAACAATGTTCTTGATGTGGGAGGGGAAGTACATATCGACATTGTACTCGCCGGCAGGGGGGTTCTTGGGCAGGTTAAACAGTCGACCAGTAAAGCCACTGGGAGAAGCCTGGGGAATAGTGGTCCACTTTCCGTTCTCAAAGGGGTTGAGGGAAGTCACAGAGGTGGACTGACCAAACTCATTAACTCCATGAGACAGCTTCAGAATCATGTTGTCCTTGATGTCCTGAACGCTCTTGATAGTGGAGTCTCCGTCAGGAAGAGTAATCTTGTACTCCAGACGGTCCCAGGGAGTCTCAGGGAAACGAATAGTCCATCCAATAAGGTCGCCCTTTCGCTGACCAAACACCGAAGCCTCGGAAACCTCTATGCTGGGATCGATGGTAATGGTATCAGTAAGGGTCTGGGATCCAGACTCGACAGTCACATCAATCTCCTCAGCGGTGCTTCCAAGCTTCTCTTTGTCAAAGGGGGCCTCGAAATGGAACTGGCCAGTAATATCGCTCTGGCCGTCAACTCCATCGGTGTAAGTGGCAGTAAATGTGTTTCCAGAGTTCTTGACTTGCATGACATCGTTTCCGTTCTGGTCCTTCACAGCAAACTCTTGGTCAGGAACCGCGGCTCTATCGTCAACGGTAAAAGTGAAGTAGTCACCAGACTGGACATCATCAGCGGTAGGACTGAGCTGGAAGTCCAAGTCCCAGATCCAGTGAGCAGAGTACTTGCCTTCCTTGGAGTTGTCGGCAAGGGTGTGGACGTCAAGAGAGGTCAAAGGCGAAGTGACCTCTTTGGCAACCACCAGCATTGTCTGCAGTGCTAGCAGATAGAATGGCTTCATGGTATTAGTTGTAAAGCGAATGTGTTGCGTGTTAGTGAATATACAAAACAGCGAGATTGACTGGAGCATTTATATATACCTGTTCTATGTCGAGATTTCACAGCAATGAGGTTCCATGCCACAAGAGTGCATGTAGACGAGATGGTAAACAAGCACATGTGGCAGTGACGAGAGAACAATGACTCGTGAAGTGGATCAAGGGAGAGATGGTATATTGTATTCCAATCAAAATACCAAACTGAGTGGAGAAAATGTCTCAGATAGCTAGCAGATATCCATCAACCATTACTCGAGATCTGAAAATGATCTACCCGTCATACTTTTCATTTGACCTATCAGTACCGAGATCTACATTAACCGATGAGATATGCACTTATAAAAAAAGTTCGAAGGAGAAGCCGAAAGTTATTTTGAGCCTATAATGTAAAATAATTAAATTCGTTGAAAAAAGCGATCACCAAGACCTCAAATAAAAAAACAAATACAGTGAAGTTTTCTCCTAAGATAAATAAGTCATAACAGATACCCATAAGCCACTGGTATTGTATTGCAAAGCCCTCTCAAATTCCCACCACCTTTTACTAGAGACATTTAAGGTTCTTATGCAAGTTACAAAATTGCCTATTTCGGAAACAATAGAGCCACCACCTATTGTTATGATCACGTAGAAGAGGCTAAGGATGCCTATACAGGATAATATACCCGAATAAACTGTTGGGTATCATGGGTTTGTTCGTATCCCACATTTTATATGCTCCAAAGTACCTCTCGTAGGTTCTTCGATTATGTGGACAACGGTTACTATGCAGAAGGGTATCGGGTATACATCGGAGAAGATCCGTCAGAAATCTAAAAGCTTCACATGTGTCAAGTCATAGGTCATCTCCTTATTAATCCAAGACAAGGTGTTTCATCGTATCATCTTGTGGCTGAAACAAACCCTTCAAGAGTAGTTTCTTCTCGATGCTTCTACCTTCCGCATCCTTGTTTTCAAAGTCCTCTTCTCTTTGTGATAATGACCCGGTGGGGTGCCTACGTGCGTTAGAAGATGAACAATTACATGCACAGCGGAATATTTCCCCATTCAGATTTCATTGAACTTCTGACCAATGCACATTAAGGCCACAGCTGACTATTGCGTGTTAGTTCTTCCCACTCATCTTGGCTTTGGGTGTCTATTAATAGTTTGTGGCTAGAGTAATGGTGGGAAGCCGAGCGATTGAGTGGGGACAGGTGGGGAGGGAGTGTTTCTCAGGAGCGTATGGCACTTGCCACAAGGGTTCATAATACTGCTTTTAGAAAGCTACTGGTATCGTACTTGTAGATGGTTTGATTGCACAGGTGCAATGGTGCAAATTATTGGTGTTTTACATCTACACATGCTTATAGGTCAGTCTAATTTGAGAAGTGTGCACTATTGTACATTTCTAGGCAGTACAATATGGCAACTACTAGTCCAGCTACAGCAGATACTCATGTCATGTTCTCCACAACACATCAGTTTCCACAAAACGCATAATCTCTTTCTTGTGAGCCGATTTCTCTAATCACCCATCTGGGAACCAGTCATTGGTTGGTGACAACCAGAAGTAAGTAAAGAAGTACAGTACACAAGAAAGGAAGAAGTCACGATTATAAGATACAGGGAAACTCGGGTAAGAACTTACAATAAACGTTTCACTGTATTATACCCAGAAGACTCAACTGTGAGGAATGGTGGATTACATAAGTAGAGATACCGTCCACGGCACACGCCTTGTAATCATACAACTTCCACTGTTACCAACGGTGACATTGTACGGTGGGATTTGTCCTTTCGTTATTTGGTGATTCACAGCGTTTCAAGACATGTTTCTTTAGTTTCTTTCCTCTTACAGGTTCCCGTGCTTACATAAGCATTAAAAATCAACCGCAGCTCGGTTACGTAATCACACAATACTCTGGGAGGATGCTTACATAAGCTATTTCTTACGTAAGCTAATTCATATTTTGGCTTACATAAGCACTCACCGGAACATGACACAATTGAGATAAAAAAACAAACTGTTGCGAAACGTGGACCCTGATCTTCGGAAAAGTTCTTCTGCAGCAAGCAGTTCGGGCTGACAAGGAATACTGCGACCTGGAAGACAAGTGTAGTCGTACACCCTGACTGACCAATTGAAACACTGTCATTACTGTAGATGATCACGTGTTGGCTACCTGTACCGGTATCCGTACCAATGACCCTGTGCCATTGTGTTTGTGTACGTGCAACCAATCACGCGCTGACTAAGCCCATTTCCGAGGTCTTGTGCTCCTTTCAGTTAATACGCCGGAGACGCAAGTTTGTCGGCCTCGATTGGCAAACTCTACAAGTGAAGGTGAGGTGGCTGCTGCATGGGCGAGATTTGGGCTCAAAGGCGTTATTGTTGATTCAGCCGATCTCTGCACGTGTGTTTGAAAGATTTTTCCCGGCCTCAGCGCCCCAACAGTATTATTTTCTGCGGATTATTATGTGGAGCTATAAATGGCTCAGTGTTTAATATCGGTGAGGTTGACGTGGACCCGTGTACGGAGGGTATAGGCGGGTGCAGGTGCAGATTGGCGAAAATGGTTGCTTTTGTCCGTTGCTTTTTGCGTCCCTGCAAGATACACATCAAAACAAGGGTAAATTAGCCAGAGACAGTTGGGAAAACCTACGAGCAGACGGCAGTTACAAAGATTCCGGAATCTGAGTTTCCGACCCTTTCAACGTTGTTTCAGAGGAAGGCAAAAAACAAGAAGATCGCGATCAGAAGAAAAACCTCTCGGCAAGTGCATTATCAGCCCCTAAACTGGTAAGTTCTAAGGGAGCATTGGGAGTATCGTGGCACTAGACAGCCCCTATTTTTCCGTATTATGTCTCTTGTGGACGAATGGAGCTAGTGTACCCTAAACACAACACCCCCTGATCCGTAACTGATGGCTGCACAGATGCAACTTTAAGGTTCCCCCACTCTGCACCTCTTTTTTTGGACATCGCCATCAGGGCTCTTGATTTCTTCCTCCAAAATACACATCCCACACCACCACAACATGACCAAGTCTTTTGTTCCGCTCGAGTGCAACCCCGAGGTCTTTGGCGGCCTGCTCGACGCCTGGGGCGTGTCCAAGGGCTCGTTCCACGACGTGTTTGCCATCGATGAGCCCGAGTTGCTGGCGTTTATCCCCCGACCTGTCGCTGCCCTGATCCTGGTCTTCCCCATCTCCAAGGAGTACGAGGCATACCGAGAAAAGGCCGATGCTGCTGCCGCGGAGTACGACCCGACCACGGGGCGAGCGGAGGGCGCCAATTGGTGGCCCCAAACCATCACCAACGCCTGTGGCACCATGGCGCTGCTGCACGCGGTGGCAAACGGGCTGCCGGCTGGCTCTGTGCCCGCAGACAGTCTGATTGGCCAGATTGTGGCCCAGTCGGACGCTCTGAACACAAACGAGGCCCGAGCCAAGCTTCTGGAGGACTCCCAGCCCTTTGAAGCCGCCCATGCTTCTGTGTGCGACGAGGGAGAAACCGACGCCCCCGCGGCCGACGACCCCATCGACTTCCACTACGTGGCGCTCGTCAAGTCGCAGAAAAACGGCCACCTGTACGAACTGGACGGCCGACGAAAGGGCCCCATTGATCTGGGCCAGCTGGAAGAGGGAGAGGACGCCCTGTCCAAGCTGTCGCTGGATAAGGCGAGAGAGTTCATGGAGAGAGAGAAGGAGAGCGGAGGATACTTTTCCATCATTGCTCTTTCTGAGGATTAGAGAGAGAGACAGAGGGAGACGATAAAGGTAAGGAGTATGACGACAACCACAAGGTAAGTGAAAACGGCAACCTGTTGCTACAAAGATCTAAGTAGATAATTCGTGTTACAATCGCTACAACGCAAAAGATGGTGTAGTATTGTAATGATGACGTGTAAACTATATAATATATTGCATTCCAACGTACAAGTACACTTGTTCGTAGTTGTAGCTGAGTTGAGTATAAGTTAACGATTTATTACTGTACCTCTGGTTACCAGAATTATACATCTATCCACCTGATCCTAATATACACCAACTGTATCATCCACACGTGTGTTATGATCTTCCGCATCAACCTGACGTCTCCTTTCTAGCTTGCAAGCTGAGCGGTTTGATCTCCACTCTCATGGAGACACCAGTTGATCAAACTCAATGCAGGGTCTCTATCCTTCTCGTCAAATAGCCATAGGCCGTACATCTGGCCGTCGCTTGCCGACACCATGATAAACGAGTCTTCCAAACTGCTGTTCATCTCCGGAATATCGTTGGGGTCCTTCTGCACGCCTGCGTTTGTGTAATAAGAGACATTTTGAGGAATCAAACCCAGAGAGAAGTTCTCGGGACTGGTTCGATTGAGAATGATGAGAGCATAAGGATACGGATCCGTCTCGTCTTCGGGAGCCACTCGTCGACTGTAAATGAATAATGTGCCCAACACAGGCATCTTTTCCCAGCTGTTTGTGGTCATCGAAAACTTGTATACCGAGCAGATTGCAGAGTTGAAAAAGACCTGTCCGGTTTTTGAATCAATGTTGGTCAGTGCAATGTGGTTTAGCGTCTGTCGAGAGTATTCCTCGAGCTGTTGTTGTTTCTTCTTCAGCTGAGCGTTGCTCTCCGATTGCTTCTTTTTTCGAGCCATTTTTGTATGTGAAGGTGATGAGTTTGTGTGTGTATGCGCGTGTGTGGTAGCGTGAGTGCTTCGATTTGCGTTGATCTCGGTCTTAGGCCTCGTCCAAAGTCGTTGTCTCGTGTAGATGTCTGTCGTGTGGTGCGAATAATGTCGATGATGATTAATGATGGAGTGCAGAAACCTAAACCTGATGACTAAGCAAATACGATGACTAAGCAAATACGATGACTAAGCAAGTATGGGAAAGTGGTTACGCAGGCTACAAAGTCTGAGGGTGACAATGAAATGTATCAAATGTAAAAATAAATCACTTGAAAGTAAACTTCGAAAAATTGTTGCCTTTGCTTTATCCTTTGAAAGTGGTGTATTGTATTTTTTTTATTTTTTATTATTATTATACAGACTCAGGTTTGTTAGCAAATAGAGGATTTCGCAGGCTATTTATAGCATTTTAAGAGAAGTTGGGGCGATTATGTGTTCCCTTTGTACAGAACACGATCACTGAGTAATTTCGACCGCGACTAGACGCCTTTCCTTCCCCACCCACAAATGACTCATGGCATGTCAATACCCATCCATATCCGACCTGAGCGTATCTCTCAACTTGTTTCCCACAAAATCCACACTGAATGGAAAATATCGCAGTTTACCACCCACAATGCCGGGCATACAGATGGGGTTCCCAGCAACATCAGGCAAATCTATGACCCTCATCTCCTCGAGATCGAAGATGAAATGTATCCAATCGTTGCGCACCACACAACAAAGGAATCGCGGATGTCTGTCATCCTGTTCAAAGTAGACACCATCAAAGTAGACACCATCCAAGTCTGAAATCAGTGTCTCTTCACGACATTCTTGACTGCCGAGATAGGTCTCTCTGATAAGACTATTACCAACGTTGAAGTAAAACTTGCCTCTGTAGACCGCAACAAGGCTATCGTTAGGTGTTCCCGATGGCAACGTCTTGGGAAGTGCGATATCGATTTCCTCATTGACATAGACTAGCGATTTCTCGTCTTCCCAGATGTACGTAAACAAATGCGTCCCTGAAAGAAACAAATCGGATTCCGAGTGGAGAGGCTGCTCAATATGAAAGTCAGCTTCGCGCGTTGAGACATTAGGCCCCGAGAGCAACTTGAAGCTATAGAGCAACGAATCATCATCACGAGCATTGCTCTTGATAACCAAAGCCTCCGGACTTATGAATTCGTCCAAATATGTGTACTTATCTCTGTCAGCACCTAGACTGATATTTTCGCCAATCACAACCATGTCATCTATTTGCCACGGGAGTTGGTTTTCGGAAAGATTAACTAGGATTTCATCACATTCAAGACCTCGATCGTTGTAACAGCAGCTTGTATTGATGTTCCGACTGGGTTGTTCGAATTGTCTATATGCGCAGTGTCTTCGCGAATACTCCATCTGACCTCCAAGAATGCATTCAAATTCTTCTGGGAGAAAACTGTTCATTGGTTCAACCGAAACTGTCTCTTCGGACAGATCACTTGACTCAAAGAAGTATCTGTAAACACATGCAAAAGTGACATTTGACCGGTACCATGGACAAAACAGTTTGAATGAATCAACGGTCTGGGACGCGAATAAATTGTAGAGATTCTTACTGCACAAGCTTGCATTGAGCAAGCTTTGGGTATCGAGGTTCTGGCCTATATTGAGCCAGACTTCGTTTGGTATCGTGTCGCCGAGGGTGCTGTTCATGAGTTGGTTGTGGAGTTGAGTTAAACTGTGCTGGAGATTAGTTGAATAAGGTCAATTGCTGACTAATACAAAATAATCTTGGTCACTACAGTACAAGTAACTAACAGAAAAGTTGAGGTACTAGGGACGCATAAACTTGGTCTCCAGTAATGGTACGAATACTTAGATATGTTATCTAATATTAGTGAGATTGGTTACATGATTACCAGTTGCAGGTAAGTGGTTGTAGATGGTGGGTGGAGAGACTCTTAATAACAGAATAGGGAGCATCAAATTTTTACAATGGAGAGCGACAGACCAATTAAGCGACCACGTATTACCCCACGTGCCTTCAGGTTGTTTTAATGACGCTTTCAGTAGCATGATCTGCATTTCGACTTTGGCCGAAGCGTGCGGCTCATTAATTCGATATCCGTCCGTGCGGCTCGGAAATTCTCAAACCGGGTATCCGGCAAGACACCAGAACGGGGTATGTTTGTATGTAAAAAATACGTGAAATTACAGCCATCCGATTTGAAAATGCTCAATTAAAAGATATGTTGATTATTTTTGCTACTTCATCACACAAACATCCACTATAAATCACTCTATCGAATCTCGCTTATTTCTGAGCCGCACAGCTCATCCGTCTAAACACCGTGCTAATGCATGATCCATGCAAGCGATATTGTACGTCGACCTGGAGGCATCACGATGAAAAGATTATAAAAGGGGTGGAAAGACCCCTCCAATTCTCTATCAACACACAAACACCACTCACAAACACCACCGCCACCGCCACCACCACCACTACAACTACAAATATGAAGGTCCTTCTTGTTCTTTACGATGCCGGCTCTCACGCTAAGGATGAGCCCAAGCTCCTTGGATGCACTGAGAACGAGCTTGGTCTGCGAAACTGGCTCGAGTCTCAGGGCCACACTCTCGTCACCACTTCTTCCAAGGACGGTGCCGACTCTGTGCTTGACAAGGAGATTGTTGACGCTGATGTTGTCATCACCACCCCCTTCCACCCCGGTTACATCAACAAGGAGCGAATTGACAAGGCCAAGAAGCTCAAGATCTGTATCACTGCCGGTGTTGGCTCCGACCACGTCGACCTCGATGCTGCCAACGCTCGAGACATTGCCGTTCTCGAGGTCACTGGCTCCAACGTCCAGTCTGTGGCTGAGCATGTTCTCATGACCATGCTTGTTCTGGTCCGAAACTTTGTCCCTGCTCACGAGCAGATCATCTCTGGCGGCTGGGACGTTGCCGCTGTTGCCAAGGACTCCTACGACCTCGAGGGTAAGGTCATTGGTACCGTTGGAGGAGGCAGAATTGGCCAGCGGGTCCTCAAGCGATGCAAGCCCTTCGACCCCATGGAGATGCTATACTACGACTACCAGGCCATGCCCGCCGACGTCGAGAAGGAGATTGGCTGCCGACGAGTCGAGTCTCTGGAGGAGATGCTCTCTCTCTGTGACGTTGTCACCATCAACTGTCCTCTGCACGCCTCCACCAAGGGTCTCTTCAACAAGGAGCTCATCTCTCACATGAAGGACGGCGCTTGGCTCGTCAACACCGCCCGAGGAGCTATCTGCGTCACCGAAGACATTGTTGAGGCTCTTGAGTCTGGCAAGATTCGAGGATACGGAGGTGATGTGTGGTTCCCCCAGCCTGCCCCCAAGGACCACCCCTGGAGAACCATGCGAAACAAGTACGGAGGAGGCAACGCCATGACTCCTCATATCTCTGGTACTTCCATTGATGCTCAGGGCAGATACGCTGAGGGCACCAAGAAGATTCTCGAGGTCTTTTTCTCTGGAAAGCAGGACTACCGACCTCAGGATATCATCTGCATCAACGGTCACTACGGAACCAAGGCTTACGGAGACGACAAGGAGCACAAGGAGCACCAGCTTAAGTAAATATTTATGAAATTTTATTGATTATGTTATATGAGGTTGGAGAGTTTGTATACTGTCGTCAGATGTTCGTTGTAATCAAATGAAGGGAATTGTTTAAAACAGCTGACTGTGAGTAGACAACCACCAAGAAAGAAATACCATACTGTAGCTTGTCTGTACTCACTTAGTATTAGTATCAATCTCTGCTGGATATTTCTTGTAATCAATTCCTGCCTTATTTTTTTCTTTTTCTTCTTCTAAAGATGCATTATGCTTAACGACCTGTACAGCACTGTAATGGAGCTCACCTATCGTGATGAAATACAGAAAAAAAAGAAGTCCACGAACTCTTGCTCGCTTTCTAATACACTGACAACCGAGAGATTCGAACTCTCGCCTCCGAAGAGACCAGGATATTGATTCAGTCACCTGAACCTGGCGCCTTAGACCACTCGGCCAGGTTGCCTTGTGTGAACCCGGGCTGGAAAGGAGCTATTGGAAATGAAAAATGATTTTTTGAGCCAGCGTTTCCCGATTGGGGAGACGGCAGACTTGCTCTCACAAATTCGAGGAATATGTAGCCTTGGAAAGTAGTCAATCATATGAAGCTGAAGCAAGGAGCTGTGGTCAGGGTTAGTCAAACTGCGTGCGACATGGATCTCAGTATGGTAATTTTACGATGAAAGTGGTGGTTTATACGATAGAGAAGCGGTCAAAACGTTCGGGAATTGATGTTCATCTTGTTCGTAGTGTAGTTCAAGCTCTTCAATGAGGTTCCTAGAGTTGCCAAAGATCGAGCTAGCTATTACTAAGCAACCATACCAACACGTGATGGTCAAAATAAGCTATTCTGCTCCTATCTGTTGAGGTAGCATAACAACGAATGAGGCATTTAGCCTGGCACGCCCATATCCGGAGTATTTCTCGAAGTGGAGGTCTGAGTGCAATGTTCAGACTCGCAGGTTCATTTTAGTCGAACTTTCATTAAGTTTGGTCCCTCATTCAAGTAGTTCTCTTACTTTTATGCACTCAATAACCCACGTTTTGTTGAAACCCTTTTGTGTTCGTTAATAACCTTAAATGGGCTCCCATAAAATAGCACACGTGTTAGTCATCGACACGTGACTGGAAAATAAACTATTCTTCATTGTTTTGTTGAGGCAGATGAGGCATTTAGGATAGCATGCTGAGATCTGAAGTATTTACCGATGTAAAAGTTATACTGGATTCTTCAGAGTCGCCTGCTCATTTTGGTTAAACGCTTACCGACGTTTGTCAATCCTTCAAGTAGTTCTGTCTTTTGTATGCACCAAATAGTTAGTATTCTTCAATTTGCGTTTGTGTTTGTTGAGTAACCTTAAACTGACTTCCATAAACTTGTGCAGATAGCTTACATAAGCCACACGTGACAATCAAATAAACTATTCTGCTCTATTTTGTTGGAGCATTTGAGGCATTTAGCCCAGCGGGCTCATATATGGACTATCGCTTGAAGTACAGGTCTCAGTGTGATGCTAAGAGTCGCCTGTTGATTTTAGTCAAACTTCCATTGCGTTTGAGTGAATTCTCAAGTAGTTCTCCCTCTTTTATGCACCTAATAATTGATAATTGTCAGTTTCTGTTTGTGTTTGTTGAGTAACCTTAAATGTATTTCTATGAACGATCTCATGTGTTAGTCAGCAACACGTGATTGCAAAATAAGCTATTCTTCTCCATTTCGTTGGAGTTTTTGAGGCATTTAAGATAGCATGCTCAGACCTGAAGTAATTCATGAGTTGCAAGTTTGTGTACATTCTCCAGAGTCGTCTGTTTGATTTAGTTAGGCTCTCATTGAAATCAACTTACTCCTGAAGTAGTTAGGTACATTTCATGTGCCGAATGGTGAGCTATTGCGTTGTTGGGTTTGGGTTTGTTGAGTAACCTTAAATCAGTTCCCATAAAGTATCGAACACATAGCTTACATAATCTGATTGTACACGTGACCGTCAAATAAGCTATCATACTCATTTTTGGTAAGGTACCTAAACAGTTGTTGAGGCATTTAGCACAACGCACGCACATCTCGAGTATTTCGAGAGGTGGATGTTTGAATGTAACCTCTTGAGTTGTCTCTTCATTTTAGTCCAATTGCTATTTAGTTTCACAAAGTGCTGAAGTAGTTTTGTCGCTTTTATGCATGGGATTGACGGTTATAGTTGAATTGTGTTTGTGTTTGTTGTGTAACTTTAAATGGTCTCCTAAGAACTACCACAGAAATAGCTTACATAAGCAACACGTGACCGATAAATAAGCTCTACTGTACAATGTTGTTCAGGTTACCCTGCTGAAATTGAGGCATTTAGCACAACACGGCCAGTTCTAGAGCATTTCATGAAGTAGAGGTTTGGGTAAGATGGTGAGAGTCGCCTGTTCATTTTGTTCAGACGTTTATGAAAGCTGAACCAAACACTAAGTGTTTCTGTCGCTTTAATGCATGAAATGGTGTATAGCTCTTTGTGTTTGTTTAATAACCTTAAATTTGCTCCCATAAACTATCGCGCGAGTAGCTTACATAAGCAAAACGTCACTGCTAATAAGCTATAATCCGGTTGTGTGTGCAAAAAAATCAACAATTTGGTTAGTTTTGTCCGGTTACGACGACAGAAAAAAAGCGGCATTTGAAATCACCGACTCTCTGAGCACAATCATCTGCTTCCCTACAAACGTGACCACGAGTCCGACGTGTGCGTGGGGTTTGAGGCTTGATGTAAGTTCCAAATTGAAAATGCGGGGAATTATGTAAAAGATGCGTTGGAGAGGACAATATATATCTTGTCAGTGTGGAAAATAATTGAAATGACACTACAGTAAGAAACAAGAGAGGCATCCACTGAGGGTGTCCAATTTATCGTAGAGCTTTAGGCAGGGATTTCCTGATCACTAGGCCATGGGGCGCCTAAGTAAACACCAAAATAGATCTATTTTTAGTTACATACATTTAATATATATTTCTACCCTATTTTCGCGTTTTAGGGGCTCAAAACGCTGAAATATCGCAAATTTGATGAAATCTGACTCACCGTCCCAACGTGATTTTACCTAAATGGGTAAATAACCTTATTTGTTTGATGGCATCTAGTTCAAATAATAATATTATTCAATTAAATAGTTGTGGAGTATTCCAGAGAGACTCTATGCCGTGACCAGGGTTACAGAGTCTAAAGATATTTACTCACGTAGATATAATTCTTCATCCGTCCCGCTAATATCGTTTGCTGGCCCCTATAATTCTTCCAAGGATTTTACATCTTATATTTTAGCTCACCGTAAATAAGGTTATTATCTCTGCATTATCTATATACGGTATTGTATGTACGAGTACTATCAACTTTCTGTAGGCTCTCTCATAAGCATCACAGAGATACGACAAAGGTGACACAATGGGTTTTGAGTGATAGGATTTGGGCTTAAGTATCTTTTAGCTCTCATTTGTGAGTTCTGCAGTCATGTCCAAAACCCGGAAATTTGCCCGACATTGGTCAATAAGGAGAAAACTGAGAGAAAGAAGACTAATGCGTCTCATCTGGAGCTCCCGGGTCCCAAAAGTCCGGATCTAAAGTCATTTTGGCGATCGGACTTTGTTTAAAGATTTTAGTGTACAACTACTGTACTTTTAGTGTGCGATTACGTAAGCTTACATGACGTCATACCTCAATGGTGATTCTTAGAAACGTTCCAGAAGTCCTGAATAGAGTGGTGACATTGATTGAAGAGTTCAGCAATAGAGTATGGGGTACAGTAATACTTGTTATACAGTTCTTGTGGTGTTTATATGTGTGTACGAAATGTAGCAGCTGAAGTGGTCTGGAGCTGCTAATAGCTAAATCAACAAAAGGGCCGAGAACGTGGGAATATTTAATTCTGACAAGCTCCACGATGTTCTCCGTGATTTGATGTCCATTGCACACTTATATTAGATCCGTTGAACTTTACCATGCCGTTGTTATGGGCTGCTTTGGTTTCTATGTGTTTTCCGACTTGGTCAAATTTCGAAACCTTTTCCCAGTTTTCAGAAATTCTGGGTTTTTCTCAGATTCTGTTTTTTTTCTCAGATTCCAAAAGTTCTTCCAACTTTGGGACTTCAAGGCCAGAACACACAAAATAAGGTTTTTGAAATTTTGGGAGTTTCAAAAAAATCGAAAAAAACCCGAATCAAGGGTAAACTTTCAGAAATCAATTTTTGTTGGATCACGAAACCACATTGCGGGCTACAGGAAGGTAAACTAATGGCACCATTATAACGGGCACGCTCTGAATTTTATTGTGGTGACATTATTTTTGCCTTATAACCGGTATTTTGAATAATCATGCTTAGTCAGCAGGTTCAAAAACGTCAAATTTGGAACAAAATCCGGTGTAATGGTCAGGTGGATTTCAAGATTTTGAACTTTTTGTAAATCGACAACTGATCGACTTGAGGAGTATTCTAGGTGATTACCTCTGTCCCAAAACCCTTAATGACGTATTGCTCGTGCCTCAGCAATGCTCCAAACACGTTCCATTGAGGATTTACTATATTCTGCTTAGTAAGCACAAGAAGAACATCATTGTAAGGACCACACAACTCCATCCAGAAGCGTAAGGTAGATTGAATGAGGTAGGGAATATGAACTCTATGTTGATACAATCTCATACGAAGGTCAGGCTATAGATCTCCCTGCATATATCTGTCGTAAGTGCTAATAACTTTGTCTGACTATTCCTTAACAACAGGGCCAAGTAGCTATCAATTAAAAATAGACGTATTATGTAAGTTGTGAGTGTAGTTTTGTACAAGTAGTCTTCCAACATTATAATTTAACACTGACTAACCCTGATAACCCCGACTAACCCTCAAATTAGACTATACGTTATTTACACAATCACAGCTGTGCATAAAACGGGACTATTGGGTGCATGAAACCACCATAACTACTTGAATACTTGGTGAATCCCAACCAAAGTTTGACTAAAATGGACGGGCGATTCTGAAAGTGTCATGAAACTTCTACTTGCAGACCTACTCCAGATTTGAGCCTGCTGGGCTAAATGCCTCAACACCCCCAACAAAAACCCGCAGAATAGCTTATTTTATCATCACGTGTGGCTTACGTAAGCTATTCTGTGAAATTTTGTGGGGCCCAGTTTAAGGTTTTCTCAACAAATACAAACACTAATGGAGGGGTACTAACTATTGTGTGCATGAAAGGGACTGAACTACTTAACGATGGGACCGAATTTAGTGAAAGTTGCACTAAAATGAACCTGCGACTTTGAATTATTCATTCGAACTTCTACTTTGAGAAATACTTCACATCTCAGAGTGTTATCCTAAATGCCTCAACTGCCCCAACAAAACAATAACGAATAGCTTATTTTATCATCACGTGTAGCTGACTAACACGTGGTGTTAATATTTAAGGTTTACTCAACTAACACAAAAAGGGATTGACGAAAAGTGGGCTATTCAGTGCATAAAAGCAAGTGAACTACTTGAATAGTTGGTTAATCACACTGAGAGTTGAACTAAAATGAACCGGCGACACTGAAGGACACATTCAAACCTCCATCTCAAGAAATCGATCAGATCTGAGCTCACCATCCTAAATGCCTCAATTTCATCAACAAGTAAGTGCGGAATAGCTTATTTGACCGTCACGTGTAACTCATGATCTGCTTACTAATACGAAAATCACACTGTATCGTGATATTAGGAATGGACGGAAGTGACTCAATAAAATCACAACTGGAAAAATGAGAATATGAGTGTGTATAAAAAAGTCTGAAGTTTCTAACGAATATAATCTCATAAGAGTGGCTATTTTATTTGAAGAGTGCCCCTGGTTTTTAGGATGTGTAAGCAAGTGATCAACTCAATAAAGGCAAGAATTTTGAATATGAGACAACAGAATTTTGTAGACTAGTACCACGTGATACTTCCTGTTAGATATATACTTTTAGAATACAGGTTGGTCCCTTTGGGGGTCTTTATGAACAGTTTGTGTGTATGAAGTTTTGTTTACTGCCTTTAGAGAACCCTCAAATATACTGAACATCGTAAATAAAATCACACGTTGCGTTAGAAGTTGCTCAACCGCATTACCAAGAAAAGTTCTAACATACGGAATACACCATTTGAATTTTCCGTTGTGATTTGGCGCTTTTTGGCAGAGTCTCTTCGTGCAGGGCTATAACTAATCCACGGTAGGATGACATGGAATAGCTACAATTACTGATGGTAGCTGGAGAAGTCCGTATACAGATAGATTGCGGCATTAGAATAACTACACTGACTCATTTCCGACTGTTTGGATTTTATTCCATCTATGCTGCTTATATATATATTACACGTTGTACGACAGAAAACCTCACAAAGAAATAAACGGTCGACAAAACCAGGAACAGCTGATATACAGTATATGACTAAGGCATTTTGATAATACAAATTGAAGATGATCTAGTACAATCACATAATATTGCATCTCTGCTGACAGAGAAACCACTATTCTTAAGTATTAGTCAGCATAACGTGATTCAAACATTGCCCTCTCTGAGGGATGTAGTACAACAAAAACCAATATAGCATCACAATAATATCATGCTAGCTGCGGAGCATCTCATGATAGCATTTCCCATTTATATCTACAACTTTCAGCGTGTTTGGACTTGATGCTGTTTATTTGTCGATGGTTTCTGATGTCCATACTCTGTGGTGAATGTGGAAGTAATATTTAGGTGAAGGCCTGGGATGGATACTGTATATATGTGAATAGCTTCACAAAATACTCTGGGGGCTATGAGGTTTTATTGGTCTTTTTGACCAGACTTTAGACCTGAAAGCTACATCGAGTGTTGACAGAAGATGGAGGAGGTTATCCAACAGCTGTATTGACGAGAGCTTTCAAGAAAGATTAGTTCAGAATCCTAGAGTATTAGTAACCATCTCTTCTGTCATTTTGTATTTTTTTTCGGTCATTGCTACTCATTCCAAAAAGTTGTCTTGGTTGAGAATGAGAACTGTGGTATCTGTTTAATGAAGTGAGGAGGGTTAGAAAAAAATTGAGGAAGATGTAAATGCTGACGAGTGGATTCCCAGTCTAAAATACCAACACTTCACCGTTGATATTTGAGCAAAATATTACTCTTTGAAAGCTTCAATCGGCTTGGTAAATTATCTTCAGAAATTCCGTCGGTTTAAAAGATCTATAGTGGGCAGTGCTGGGAGAACATTAAAAGACGCGCAAAATACACTCTGAACTACTGTATGTACTCTCAGAGACCTTTTGGATGTTATTCAGCTTGTTTTCACACTTGAGGTAATAGTACCGTTGAATGATAAGAGCGATGGAGAATGATAACAGTATAACTTGAAGTGTCGAGTTGAATAGTCAGGGGTAAATTAAGGTACATACCAAAATGTCTACCAAGTCAATAGTTACTTCTTCTTCTTTGTCAACGAATCATTAATCTCGCCTTCAGCAATTCATGACAGCTCTTGGGAAATACTGCTGTAGTTTGTATACATTAGTCCAGACATTGACAAGATGTTTAAATAGATGTGTAATAGGACAGTCGTCGTAAGTCATGACTTACCAATATGCGTTTTAGATCCTTTTCTCCACAATTTTGTCTGCACTCTTTTCGTGAGAATATGATATAATGGAATTTTTGACAGTTGAATGAATGGAAAGAGATGAGTATTCAACCATGTTAGATCATCAAAGCTGGAATAATCAATCGGTTCTCTAAGACCACTTCTTTATATCTTGAAGATTGGTGGGATGTGACAGGTTTACTTCTATAATGCTTAGTATGCTTAATGCTATAACTCTCGCTATTATTGAAGTAATAGGAGGTGAGCATTCGAAAAATTTCAAGACCGCTTGTAGACATTGACATGATAGTGTTTCGTTTTCATTTGGATTTTTTTCATCTCGTATTTTCGTTTTTGGTGCGAGATTCAAAGAGATTGTTAGGAAAATGTGTTGCCCAACGATTAATACACCATCTGAATTTTCAAGCAGTATTCGATCAAGTGAAAAACGGGTACTAATTTGTCACTAAAATGCCCTTTTGTGATTTGCAAATTTATTGAGCGAGTTATAACTAATGTTCTTCACCCAATCAAAGCACAGGGCAAATTGCTAGTTCCACATAATGACCAAAATAAGAGAGAATCATTCAAAAGCTTTTCCGACAGGTATTATAATTGCTGAAGTCTACTTCTCTGGTAGTCAATGAAGTATCCTAGCCTTTCATTTCCTCTAATGCTCATTATTGGAGTGCAAGTTCGACTATATTGATTAGCAACAACGAAATAAAATAGAAATATTTTCAAAAGAAAGTCAGGAGACTTAGGAGAGACACTATCGGCCAGGAAATACATATAAGAACTATTGATGGCAAAAATCCGACCTTTTGAGCTCTTCTAGCGTGCTTACTAAGCAACTATTCTATGACATAATCAGGTGATGGTTTTAAGCTATAGGCAAAAAACTGCCGAGAAATCTGTTGAGTAAAGTGAGGGATTTAGGATATCTCTCGGGTTATTCATCTGAACTGGAATAAAAGACTCCAGTATCATGCCTTGTTGAATTGTGCAGATTTTTGAACTCTTTCCAAAGTCATCAGTTGAAACGTTGTCGTGACGCACCAATTTCCATTTATTCTCACAAAATTGTTGAGTAAAATAAGCTATAGGGGTGAATCTGTTGAGTAAATGAGGGATTTAGTGTAGCACATGTGGTCTTGTGTATATCCCTTACAGAACGGTTCTATCATCAATATTGCATCTTTCTGATGATAATCGTACAGTTTTCATTAGCATTACTTCAAGATCAGTAGATTTGCAACAATGTATGCACAGATACTAAGAAACCTAGTTGTGCTATATTTAGAACTATCAATTTGTTGAGTAACCTTAATTTCACAGTAGGGTAAACAGAGGCCCATTTTCCCACGCCACCCGGATCTCTCAGGCTATTTTCCGTATAGCTCATAGCCTTGTCTGTCTTTTTCGGGACATTTCTGATTTGACATTGATTATGCAGAGAAGATGAGATAAGAACCTTAGTGCGCACAGTAAAGACTAAGTTCCTCACAAATGTTCGACTTCTGTCCCTAGCCAGAATTACATAAGGTTTTTCTTATGGGGTGCAACAATTTGACGACCTCCCACCCTTAAAAGGGGTCTTCAGGGTCCCCAAAGCAGCTGAGAGATAACTCGGCTATTATAGTCCCGAAGTAGTTATCTAGAGTGTTAAATGACGATCTCATTAGTTTGTCTGGAGCGTATTGATCCCAGCTTCTACCCAGTATAACTTAAAAGGTACAGTACATAATGTTTTCTCAGGTGAGAAGATGGCCCCAAAAGGACGTAATGTGACTCGTTGCGCGTGGCTTTCCATATAAACGAGAGATGTAACAGGCCCTGAAGCCACATATCTACAATACAGACTACAGTACAGTACCCAAGACTCCAACGATGATCAACAGCTCACGAAAGGGGAAAAAGCTGAAGCAATATCCCCCAAGGAATCTCTACAAGGCATGCATGGAAGTCATCAGGAAGAATGCAACCCATAGAGTCGCAAGCCAAAAGTTTGGTGTCCCTATTGGCACCATCTCAAACAGAATCGCCAAGCTCAAGGTTAATGGCCAATACAGACCAGACTGGCTTGAGAAAATGCGACTCACCTTCACAGAACAGGCACTTGCTACCAGAGTAGGGCACGTCAACCGGAGGAACTTGTCGGAGACCCATGAGGATGGGCTATTGACACAGATCAGGTCCAGAGCCGCTGCCGCCAAACCCCTCAAACGGAAGGATATTACAAGAATCGCGAATAAACTGCTCAAGTCCTATGGTTCGAAAAGATGTGTCGGAAAGAACTGGGCTTCCAACTTTGTCAAACGTCACAATTTAGAGCTAAATGTCACGAAAGCAGTGAGCCTGGTTAACGAGAGTGGCTACGAGAGTGACCACGAGAGTGACCACGACAATGACAACAGCCCTGCCATTAGTGGCATTAGCAGCCCTGCCATTAGTGGCATTAGCAGCCCTACCGGTAGTGTGCTTGACGAGAGTGACCGAGAGTTCCTCAGGCAGTCGGACAAGCCCCGCCAGGATGATCAGAGTGATGAATGTGAAGCGAGTACTTGTAATGAGACGTTGAGCTCGTCACAAGTTTTTCATGCTCTCACCAGCAAACCATGGGATGAGGAAGTCACTCTCGACTCAGTGTTTTGTCACCAGAGGTATCCCCCTACGGAGAATCCACAAAGAACCGGTAAGAGTTTACTTGCGTGGGTAGAGACCTTGCATCCGATGTTGAGGGACTTTCTCCTCCCCAGCATGAGCGTTTATGCTGACATGATTGATGACCTGGGAAGAGACCTGTATCTGCTACAAGAGGAAAATCGCATGCGGATCACGGAATCAGACATAGTGGAGAACAAAAGAAAGAGAATGCCGGTGAAAAGAAGCGCCGAGAGTATATCCTACTCAAGTCAGGATATCTTCCGAACTAGAAGCGCTAGACAGGCGAGAAACAACGCTAAGCGACAGCGAATGGCACTTGCTACTGGTACTCGTACTCGCAGAGAGGCGTCTACTGCGAGTAATATCAACAGAAGCACCCCCGCCTTGCTTATAGAGAGCTCTGACGAGTCTGTTCACTCGTCTTCATTGTCTGACTGATCGTCCCATTGCCACCACGCTCTGAATGTGTTAGTTTCGAAGTTATGGGGTTTTGAGGTCACTCTAACCTGTCATGTATCTAATTGAAGTGCCAGAACGCAAAAAATTCGGAAAAAATTGCTGTTTTTTTACGAGCAAAACTTTGGTCTCGTCATGAATGGGGGTTTTCGAAGTTGTCCCAAAAGAGTAAGCCCAAGTGACTTGAGATGACTTGGAAACAGTTTCGTAGCCACTTAGCCACAATCCAACTTGAAAATAGTACTTATTCTGTACAAGTACATGCGATGGGTTTGTCTTCGTACGTGGACAGCTCGATGCTCCTTTTCCCCAGATTATTCTGAAGGATGGTCTCTCATACTCTTCAGTATAATAAGGGACGGTTGGTTTCCATGTCTCCTGGTGATAATTTGTAAAGCGATCTCAATGGTGGTGTAGAGCACATTACAGCAAGCCATGTCACTTCTCCACCTACGGCCATCAAAGAAGAACTGATTGACACCTCTTTACCTATGCTCTCCGCTACTTGACAGACTGATAATGTTACTTGACAGACTGTTCA
>BCKG01000002.1:1905122-1965263 GCA_001600535.1 Yarrowia sp. JCM 30696 | reverse complement strand
CCTCAAGCAGTCCACAACTGCTCTACAGTCTACACGCCCCTTGGGTTAATCCATTTCATAATTATCAATTAAATTAAAGCAACAGACACGGAGGGTGTCTGAAGCGTCCACCGACAGTATGGGACTGTCAGATAATGAAGCGAGTGCCAGTGAACRAGACTGGGGCAGGACCCTGACAAACACGGAGGGDGCTTCAGGCGACCTGGTGAAATCTGCTGTTAGTGCTGTGTTAGTATGACCATGACCCCACCGAATACCCCAGAGGGTAACGGAAAAGATATGATCGCCTTGTCAGATAATCAAAAACAAAACCGACAAACACACCCCTGGCGTGCCTGAAGGTYCTGCGAGCGGGCTGAAGTTCGCCATCATCAATAGGTAGAAGAAGCTCACGAGATGGTTCCGCCAAAATCGTGAGGACGCTAGTCADTTTCGTCTCGGGGGGCAGTCATGGTTCCCTCCTGGGTCGAGAGAGGGTGACGGTCGCGGGTGAAACTGACTGGACTGTAGCGTCGTGYCTGAAGACCAAACAGGCCCTCAGACACGGGTTCCCTGGGCACKCCCTATGAGTCTCTGACCGCGAGTCTCATAGAGCCCCTTGGGACACTGGGCATGGTTATCGCACACCCCCTGGACACAAGCATGGTTATCGCACACCGCATCCAGAAAAATCCTCCACGGGTTTGAGATGCACTTAGAGCTGAGACCAGCACCGAATCACCGACATCCACGGTGAAACGGCGCCTCTGTCAAACACTCCAACAGATGCACCCGTCGTGTATCGGAAAACTAGTTTCCACGACGCCCACTGTGTTAGCTGAGAAGAAGAAAGAGCACAAAGTGCGTTTGTGTCACAAGCAGAATGTGGGTGAATGAGGGCGAATGGGTACTCACAATATGTTCCTCGCTCTATGCCGCGGAAAGAATTCGCGTTCTGCGGTGCTGGAGACAAAGCACACGCTCGCTAGTATCTTGGTGATGATGGCAACTCCGATGAAGTGGTGTGGAGAAAGAAGACACAAACGGGGGGTTCATGTGCCTTATTTGCTTTTCCAAATGTCCAAATAAGCTATAAGAAATAAGCTATGAGAAATAAGCTATGAGCATAATGCGACCTTAAATAATACGTCCTTAGAGAGAGATGGACAGAAGTACAAGTGTAGTGTTTGACCAGATGCGCACTTCCAGTTTGTTTTTTTAAACGCAGAAAGGCTATGTTGTGGAATTGAACCAAGCTTTGTACGAGTACAAGTACAAGTATCTCATCTCGTTCTGCATTATCAGCGCTGAACATAAGTACAAGTGTGAGACATGGACTTTTAGCCATGCTCATGCAGTGATGACTCAGCAGGCACTGCTGAGCATCACTTAAACTTAAGGTTACCAGAGTTGGCCCCAAAACACCATCACGGGTTTTGTGTCACCAACTCCCACCCCACTTAAAAGGCCCACTTTCCCATAGATGTAATGTATTCACTTTCTTGCTACTTTTCTTTCCTCTACTTCGCTACAAAGCTCGAACGCCTAACAGGTCTACGCTACCTCTTCGCTTCACAAGACATTTGCCATACCGGCTGTGTCCTCGCTTTATCTGGTCAGTATTTGCTTGCATTAGAATCCGTCTGCGCCCACGACAGTGTCTGTGTCACTACCGTGACACGGATGGGGACCAAGGGTTACATGAACCCCAGCGCCACCCAGGGAGAGAAGTCAGTCAAGGGTGATGATGAGTATCCCATCACACCTGGCCTAGCCATCCTAGGCTTCTCCCGACGTTGTTCCAGTCTTCACTGACTGTCCTGGAAAGAGTTACCCCCTGAAGGCCCTAGTACTCGCCAGGGTATGGAACGGGACTCACCAGGTGTCCGTACTTAATTGAATTTACTAACAACAGCCAAACAGAGGTCGAAACCAGGAGAAAGGGATAAAAACTGCTGATATTTGCTTCTTGATATAAGGTCAACCAGCGGTATCTCATAAGTGAGTTGATTGAACTGTAGCCGTGCCACTATGACGCCCCTAAGAAGGCATGTCTGCTGTGTTGTTGATACTAACTCAAGCTACCTGTCAACCTACACCCTGGCTCTCACTTGTGATCAACCCTAAACTTTTCCCTTTCCTCACAACAAGTAGGTGATTTTTAAGCTATAGGCAGAAAAGTGATGCAAAATCTGTTGAGTAAAGTGAGGCATTTAGSATATCGCCCGAATTGTTCATTAAATCGGCATCAAAAGACCCTGCTATCGTTCTTTGCTGACGTGTGCTACATTTGGGACTATTTCCCAAGTAATCAGTTGAGAGTTTGTCGAGATGCACCACTTTCCGTGTATTTCCCCAAAACTGTTGAGTAAAAATAAGCTATACGTCTCAATCTGTTGGGTAAAGTGAGTGATTTAATGTGGCTCCTGCTATCAGGCTCATATCTCCAAAAAAACACTTGTCTCGTCAACAACGCACTTTTCTGGTCAAAATGATACTGTTTTCATTAGCATTACTTCAAGACTAGTAGCTTTGTGAACATTTATGCACAAAAAGCTAGCATATTAGTTGAGCTATATTTAGAACTCAACAAAATGTTGAGGTAACCTTATTTGTGAAAGAGGGGTAAAAATGGGCGCATTTTCTCACGCCACCCCCAACAATAGCTTAATCCCCTTATAGCTTATTTTGATATACTCACCTGAGAGGACTGTAAGTATCTCTGACTCTAGCGTTGATTATGCAGGGACAAGATGTGATAAGAACCTTAGCACAACTCTATTAATTGGAGAGCCATGATACAAAAGTGTAGCACTGGTGAAATGTAGAAGCCACCAGCTGAAAATGAGTAGATTCGACCACTTAATGCTTATCTCTCTTATCACCACGGTTGGGTGTAAATTTAAGGTGGCCTTCGCCTTATAGGTTAAGTAAGAACATAAATACGACACCTAAATCCCCAGTTCACTCTTTTTTTTTCCTCACACATTCGTCTGACATTGCAATCATCACCATCACTACAACAAACACGTGCTTCGTCTCAAGCACTGAACGCTTTCTATTTACGGCATTGAGGGAGGAATCTACTGTGAGTATCGCCAGCCTTTCGCTTTGAAAGGAGTCACATTGGGCTTGTGACACAAACCCATATGGATTTCAAAACAAACAACACACCACTCAAGTGACACAKACARCACCACATCTCTGCTMTCCTGTCACACGAGTTCGATGGTCATACGCCCAACGTCATCACGAGGTGTTCATGCTGGCTRYTACCATACTTCTCTCGCTCATACTAACACAGATCAAAACAACCAACATTTACTAACAACAAYATCCCTCACCMAGGACCACGCAGACCTCTTCCACGTCTGTTTCCCATCTCTCACGGTCCYGCACGAACCACCTCTCGGGTTCTCTACTTCGTTATGCGACAGCCCCATGCTGTCTAGGTCTTCCAAGCACCTCCGTGCTTGGTCTCTGGTGCTTCAGACACCCTCCGTGTCTGTGGCGATTCTACTTGTTTTCTTGGACGCTAGCTGCTCTCAGGAACAGTCAAGGACTCGGTTCTCGTTTTAAGCCGACTTTTCTTTGAGAAAATTTGCCGGGTGCTTGCACCCGTCAGACCAAATTCTGCCGTCAGGCACGCCCTCTCGGGGGCACAAACGTTAGGGTATCGTTCGCGGTATCTTGTAACGGTGACCGGCTATTTTCGATGTTTTACAGCCGAGGCTCAAAGCTCTCGACGGATTTATCCGTCGGTTCCGAGGGTTAGGTAAAATACAACAGTGCTTTACACTGTCCTCCTCGGAGGAGAAGTAAGGCAATGGTGGATTATCACCGTGATTTTTCAAAAGTAATCCAACCGGTGGTTTATACCGGACCTCTCAGGGGGTGAATAAGTCCAGGTGGATTAGACCGTGTCTTGACATTGCACAGCGTCTCGACTAAAGTACTCCAAACCCGAATTCTTGGCTGTCCTGATGAGACGGATTCTTGGCTAGCGTCGAAACATCACCCTTGGCCCACCCAAGGGGGGTGTAGACAGCCACTAGTCATATTTATATAATGAATGCAATGTAACACGGTAGAGCGGTTGGATACTGCTTGATCATGTAGTCTTAGTGTTGTTTCGTGGGATATTCACGTCTTCTTCGCTTGGATGGTGTGTCCTTTAACTACCGGTACCGTTACTGTACAGATAGTTATTATATTCTGTGACAAGTAAAACGAGTCATGGAACACCGAAGGGGATTCTTCAAGGGCTACTGTATCGGCCCTTCAAGTGGATACCCCACCTGGAAACCCCACCTGATCACCAGGACTTGTACTGTCCCTGATAAACCTCTGGCTGAGTAAGTAAGCGAGATTGCTTTTTTACTCCATAATGCTTGAAACATGTACCTTCAAAGCCGAGATCTACCTATTCCTTAGGAAATGGTTTAAAAATGCGTTTCACAGACTTACAATACCTACATTGTCATAACTCTCGCTTTATAACCAATTGTGGTGAGTTTTCTATTCCATAGAGGATGCTGACTAATCAACCTGACGTAAGAAGCCTGAGGGCGAAAAGACGCTTAGGAACTCTGAATAAGAACAAACCAAATAGTGGTAGTGGTGGAATTGTGGCCTACAGGGCTACCCATGTGAGTTCAATAGCTTCAAGCCTGTTTCAATCACAAGTATTAACAGTTTATGTCTGTATTGAGGATCGCTAACCAGCTTTGATGACTAAGCAATTATAATTACTTCGATTCCCCAATAATTGAATAATGGTACAAGTGACAATGATAATCGGTGAATCCCAATCTTGAACTCCTAACTACCGCTTCGGTGTATCTGCTTGTTTCCTTTCTGTCGTTATGGCTGCTTATATCGTGCGTTAGCTGACTAATCTCAAATCGAGAGAGCCGGAAGGTGAAAGGTGATGGTGGGGATAAGACGACAGGAATATGGAATCCTAGCACCGTATGACCTGCTTGTGAGCCTCTTCTTACTATTCCATCTTCAGTTAGACGGATGCTAATCTTACGCTGACTAAGCATACGGGTGATGATTGTGAGGTGGCTGTGAAACCGACAATGTAGTAATGATATTTAGTGAGAAGCTATTTGAGGCACTATATATGACATTCATGCTAAATTGCTGTTGTTTCCTTCTGTTCTATTTTCCTTCAGGACACCTCTTGGCAACTGGGGTTTCCTTAGTCATCGGATGAACCAATCAGTATTTCCAATGATATGAACACTGTACGGCTGTAATAATAGAAACGACACGTAAGATTCAGTGCTAGTTGTATTATTCATGAACTTCTACTCACCAATAGAATGCCCGCTTTTTTATTACAAGATCTGATACATCCATTAATACGTCATACCAGTCACTTTCAGGAGGTAAATATTAGCCGTGTGAATACAGTGCAGAGGTTCAGGTGACAACTGATAATGGCGAGTACTCGCGCAGGTACTCCAGCACGTGGTCCAGTCTAAGCGTCCTGACCGTGACACCGCCCCACTCCTGTTTGCTGTTATAAATAGCAAACCCCTCCGGATTCGAACTCGCAGCACTTCAAACACACTCTCTAACAATGGCACACGTACAAGTCAAACCTTAAAGCGTGTTTGTTTACGAATGTCTAGATGGGGTTAAGGTTGGGACCATGCATCATCATCACAAGTGCTACAATTTAATTCCATCATAGCTCTACGAATCTCACCAAATCCCCATGAAAAGACGAACTTCGTACCTTCAGAACGAGCTGGAGCGTCTGTCGAACGAGCTCCAGCTTGTGTTCTCAGACGTCGGGTTCTCGCATGCCGAAAAAGAGGAAAAAGAGCGACTACATTTTCAAAAGCTCGTGGAAGCTCTTCAAATACGACTTTTGGAGGAAAAGAGCTACCGAGATGAACTGAAGCAGAAATGCGTCGACAAGCAAGTCCGTCTCAAGACTTTGAAGGCCACTTCTGTGCCCGATGTCGCTGCTGGAGTCACAGGAGCAAGTGGATTAGTGGCTGTGATTGATGAACCTATCCTGCCCCCTTACAAAGAGCTTCTTGAACGGCTGGACCGGTCTGGAAGTAAGCTGGAACAGGTGTTTGAGGAGCGATGTGACATTGTGCGACGTGTGCAAAACAAGCTGGATTACCTGGACCAAGTCATGGGACCTGATACGCATACCAACGAGGACAGTTGGCGGGTTGATTTGGACGGAAGTGTGCCTCCTAGATTGACACTGGACGTGATTAAGGGAGTGGAGGACCAATTGGAACGACGACAGGAGGAGTTTGAGTCTCGAAAGTCGCAGATCGACTTTCTGGCGACCGAAATCAACGAACACTGGAGCATTTTGGGCGTGGAAAACAGTGAGTTGGACGAAACCATCATTCAGCATCGAAGTGTGCCCCTGGCGTTGACGAATGCTAAAATTACATACCTCCAGGATACCCTCAGGGAGCTTCATCTTCTGCGTGAAGAGCGTCAAAAGATAATCGAGACCTACAAGGCGGAAGTCGAGCATCTGTGGTCGCGTCTGGACGAAGATGAAGGAGTCATTGGACAGTTTCTGGGCACAGTTGCCGGCGAGACTGCCGCAGTGGTGGAAAAGTGGCATGAGGAGGTGTTGAGAATGCGACAACAGAAGCAGGCGCATCTGGAGGTGTTTATTGCGGAAGCTAGAGATAATCTCAAGTCCATCTGGGACTCTCTTTACTACTCTGATGAGCAGAGACACGACTTTGTGCCTTTCTACATGACTGAAGACTCGTCCGAGGCATTACTGGAGGTCCACGAGAAGGAGATTGCTGCTCGAGAAGCTGAACTCACAGAGAATGAAGCAATTCTGGATCTCATCAAACAACACAAGCAACTTGTTCAAGACGCCAAGGACCTCGAAGAAGCATCAAAAGACCCCGCTCGACTTATGGGCAAGTCTCAACGTGGTGATCCTGGCAGACTGCTGAGAGAAGAGCAGATGAGAAAGCAGATTGCACGAAAGATGCCCCGACTGCTGGTCAGTCTCAAGGAAAGTCTCATGGCGTACGAGGAGGAGCATGGCAAGCCGTTCTTGGTGTTTGGAGAGTCGTATCTTCAAAAGATGCAGCAACAGGAGATTGCACAGACTCCCCGAAGACGAGCTGCTGCCGGTGTTGTCCCACAGTCGGCTTCTCGGTCTGTATCTCAGTCAGTCTCGCGTACTGCTCCTCGGTCTGTGTCGGCCACTTCAGCACCCCGAAGTGTTCAGTCGTCCCCTACCAAGACTCGAAACATGACCCAGCCAATCACCCGATCTGCCCCCCGTCCTGGAACTCGTCCAGTGACAGCAGGTAACGACACCACCAGTATCAGAGGCAATCTCAACTCTCTGAGAAACCCTGGACGACCTGCCACTGTCGGCAATGGCACTGCTAGACCTGCGGGACGAATTTTGGGCTCTGTTCCTCGAATGCAGCCTCTGCAAAACTCCACCAACCGAATCAACAAACCCAGCACTATTCCAGCCCCCAAACGACGTTCTCTCAACAAGAAACTGACGCCTGCTCAAGTGAACCACAATCTCATGGGAGGCAAAGAGACTCCTGTTCGGGAATCCACGCCCAAGAAGGAGTCCTATGCTCTCCAGGCTCAAAGAAACGTTCCTGTTTGGGAGCGACTTTCTCCCAAAAAGACTGTGAGAGCTGAAACACCTGAACCCACTTCTCCAGTTAGATCTCCTCAAAGAGTGCACAGATCACCTCAGAGATCACCTCAGAGAAGCCCCATCAAGGCGTCTACATTTGCAGTTCCTAAACAACCTGGTTCCGAGTATAACGCTCCAGTATCTGTTGCTTCTCCCGCTGTTCCCAGAAGTCCAAAGAAGTACGGACAACTCGACAGATTCTATACTGGTGGTCCAGAGACTGAGATTCGGTCGGTGTCGGGAAGTTCCACCACTTCCACCACTTCTTCAGTGTCTGTGTTCTCAGACTCATGCGAACTCCCTTCGTCAGATGAAGAGGACCCAGAGTATGCTGCTCTGATGATGCAACAACGACGCCAGATCTCTAGAGGTCTACCCAAGAAGCGGTCAGATCAGCCCCGGCTGTCTGTTTTCAACTGGGATAAGGATGTCTTCTAAAGTACCACCCCCTCAATTATTATTAACCCTTCACGATACCAAACTGACCTATTTATTCACTCATTTATATAGTCAATGATATTTATATTTATATTACCCAAGTTTGTTGTAACCCTGTCTACTTACAGAACAGTTTCCATCTCAACATCGTCGTCATCTTCGTCAGCGCCATCATCCTCCTCCTGAGCAGCCTGCTGGTTGGAAAGCTGCTTGTACTCCTGCTGCAGAGAGTACTTCATTGCGTAAGGTCCGGACTTGTTGAGAACAGCCATGCTATCAAGAACCTCTCGCAGATACACCTCGGGCTGCTTGGTCCGCTCCTTGAGACCCTTAAGCGACCAGTAGGGGTACTCTTCGAACAGCTTGAACAGGATATCCAGCAGCGCAGATCGCTCGATTCGCACGGCCTTTCCGTCCAGCTTGATGTCCTTCTTCTGGGCCTTCATGAAGTGCGACTGAGAACCAGTGCCACGCAGGTTGGGGGCGTTGGAAGAAGCAACCACACCGGGGAGATCGTTGAGAAGGGTAACTCGGGCAGCAGGGGGCTGTTGCAGGCGCTCTTTTCGCTTCTGGATGACCTTTTTGTAATTTGCGTCCTTGAGCGACGGCACGACGGTGCATTCGTGGATGACTCGGCCGGCCAGCGCCGTCTTTTTGGGAATTGTTCGTGCAAAGGGGAATGCTGATGGTTTTGTGACTTTGCCTGCCGACGACGAAGAAGCAGCCGTGGACGAGGAAGAGCCCGCACTACTTCCGGCCTCTTCCTTGTCCTTGTCCTTCTTCTGCTCCTTCTCTGTGAACACAAACGTGTTGTTGACCACCTCCTTGACGATATCCAGCTCGTACTCATGTGGAATCTCACTGTTTTCGGGCGTATCACTCAGTCGCAACGACACCTTCTGCTTCTCCCCCGGCGCCGTGTTCTCCTTGATCAGCACCTGGCCCAGCCGCTTGTTAGTGTGTTCGTCCAGATGGCTCCATTTGTCCACCAGAAACTTGGGCAGTCGGACCAACCACACCCGGTTTTCGAGACCCGCCGTGTCGAGATCGAAAGAGCCATCGTCGGCGTCGAGAGGAGGAGGAGGAATCTTGACGTCTTCTTCCTCGGGCTTGACCTCAGACTTCACGTTCATGGTGTGTGTGGTATGGGTATGAGTGAAGTGAGATGGAGACTTCTCGATTAGCTACACTGCCGACAAAGGTGAGTCCTGCATGTGAGAACTTTATTGACAAAGCTTATTTGAAGAGTGAGTGTGATAAAAGAAAGTGAGAACCGCGAGAGTACAGGTAGTCTAGGCTTGCTAGGGTGACTGACGTTAGCATGGACGTTAACAAAAGACAGATGGGCGTCTGTATTGTAGGTGGTAGCCCTAAACAACTTACCTGTTCGGTCTAAGTTAGAGCGGTACTGATAGTACTTTCGACCGTAGAATCTCTTCTCGATCTTTCCCTTATCAGGGGATGCGGTGTCTGAATTTCTCGTTTGGCCTGCCGTTAGTAAAATTACCTTACATATAAGGCACCCCTGCCTCCTATCACTACCCTCCTAGCTYTTGGGTAGTGTGATGACAGTCCAAGGTGGTAACCTTTTCCCACTTTAACTGGTGACATGCAGTCAGTCCAAGACACAGACAACTGGGTGTGGCTAGTTTCCGATGAAGAAGTACTCTGCAATAACTTCCTTCTCACCTGACGGTTGTCGCAGTAGGGTTGAGGCCCGAGGTTGAGTCGTTACCTGATTTCCTCGGTGGTTGTGAAGTAGCCAACACTCCGCCAGTCACTATCGTAGATCCTCAGTCACGGGTACTTACGCTAAGAAACTCCACCGAATGCTGATGTAAGTTTGAGAGCTGTGAATAGCTTTTAGTTCATCGTTAGGCGTGTCACCTGTCGGCTAGGTAGRGACCCAAAAGCTTTCAGAAATAAACACACAATACTGTAACTTGTCACCCAGGAGTGGTCTTCTCTATTCGTAGAGGAAAGAAGCAGGTTAGGGAGCTCCTGGAGGAGCTCAGTCGTTGCGCCGACTAGACTGAGCTGTAACTAAGGTGGGAAACCAGTTACAGTATACAAAAAATCGATGCATTACTATATAGAACAAGAGGTGTTTATATATGTAAGTTGGGGCTGAAAGCCCCACCTTGACTTGTCAWGATGAGCACAAAGTGCTCATGAGGCAAAGTGAGATTGGTGCAGGTATGCACCAATCCAACATGACTTAGGAAACTCTGTTCCGTGAGTCGAAGTCTCACATCTGCCCAGGATTACCCATGTCTCGTCCCGAGACTGGGATAAGCAAAAACGAGTCCAAAGACGAGTGATGGAGACGAGACTCAAAGGCCTTAAATGCAGTCAACCAATGATGGAAGGTGTGGAATAAACAAAAACTGACTCAAGCAAGTCTTCCAGAGGTACATGCCTGCCCAGATCTAGCTGATCAACGTCCCGCTGAGTAAGCTAGATCCAAAGATAACGAAGTTGGATGAACCGAAGGAAGACGCAGCGAAACAATGCTGAATCGATAAAACAAAACCAAAAAGAAGGGTCAAGAGGGACCCCAATCGACATGGGATAATGGAACCTTTGAAATAGGAAAATGATGTCGAACAAAGGTATACTCACAAGGAGAGGAAGAGAGGATAATCCCATGAGATCCTGTCTGAAGAGAACAAATCCTTGTGGGTGTTGAAATACGGCGATCTTTTTGAGGGTAGACATACGAATGTGATGTATGAGAGGTGCGAGGCGAATCCAGGGGAATCTCTAACGATGACTCTTGAGGGCAACTAGAAGTAACTCCATCCAATGATGAGTTCATAGTAGGCACAGTAGGGGCAATGGGAGTCACAATTGAGTCAGCAGTGGTCAAAAGAGTAACAAAACTGCTGAGTGGATCGACACAAGAAGGTGGATCAACAGGAGGAACATACAGAACAGCAGTAGCAAGCGTTGAAGCTTGCCCAGGTGCTTGGAGAGCAGGGGACCGTTGGGATTCAATATACGAAGCATTAGCAGGTATATGAGGCACAGACACATGAGTGGCCTGTGCATCGATTTTGTTAAAATCGACGGGTCTTGAGAGAACTGCTTCGATGGGCTCTGATGGTTGAGATGACTGTGCGGGAACAGCTTGCACAGGTGAAATGGAATGAGCACGAGATTGAGAAAGTAGCAAAGGCTTTCTCTTTCGGCGGCCAGATGTTTTGGCTGAGAACGTAGAAGCAAATTTGCGCGTAGATGCTTCCGTGTCAAGATGGTGCCCTTTGGAGGGACTCACTCGACGTTCCTTGATACGGCCGAAAGTGCTGTGTCGATAGGCATGACGCTCTAAAACAGAAGACCAATTAATTCGATAGCATGCGTGGGCGAATGGGTTTCTGAAGAGTCTAGCGAGCTCCACGGCAAAGGGAGCGAGCTTTCTATCATAATCTGAGCACCAATTTCCTTTGAGGGTGTCAAGGATGCTGAAGTCGAACAAAGACTTCGTGGTGAAGATGCCAGTTCTGATCAATGCCAACTGGAAACAAAGTAAGATCGTGGAACTCGGGACATCACTTACCAAAGAGACATGCTGAGAGTAACCACGATGCATACCAGGGTGAATAGCTTCCAATAGCTCATTATTCAAAAAGAGGGTGCAAATGAACCTGTAGATCTTGAACGAATCCAGACAAATAAGGGGATCGCTCAATATCATCCGCTGAGAAGCGGTAACTGCTGCTTCAATATCATCACTTGAAGAGTGTGCTGTTAAGCCAAGTAGAAGAGCATTATGATCACCTGTAATAGGCACTTGAGAGTGCCCAGTGGGGCCAGATCGGCGCGGAAGTGTCTTATTCATAGTGGACTTGTCGTAACCCAAGCGGCTCAACAGGTCTGTGGAACTAATGAACAGAAAAGTGGACAACAACAAGAACAAGAGGTGTGTCCGGCAAAGAGGTGCTTCAATACTGGGATTAAAGCGGCAAAGAGGATGCTCTAATATGAATACCAGAGCGGCAATAATGGAGAGTAGGCGTAATCGAGTGTACTTTCTGAAAAAAAAATTCAAGAGCAATAGGGGGTTCGAATCGTCGTCGTCACCAAATGTGATAATATTGTGTGGGAAACACACAATATTGGCAATAGTAACGGGCTGAGGCGTAGCCGAAGCCGTTACGGCAAAGAAAAGATTGATACCTTCGGTATCAATCGGCAAGGGGGTACCACCAGAAAAGCTTTCAGGAAACAAGACACAATACTGTAACTTGTCACCCAGGAGTGGTCTTCTCTATTCGTAGAGGAAAGAAGCAGGTTAGGGAGCTCCTGGAGGAGCTCAGTCGTTGCGCCGACTAGACTGAGCTGTAACTAAGGTGGGAAACCAGTTACAGTATACAAAAAAATCGATGCATTACTATATAGAACAAGAGGTGTTTATATATGTAAGTTGGGGCTGAAAGCCCCACCTTGACTTGTCATGATGAGCACAAAGTGCTCATGAGGCAAAGTGAGATTGGTGCAGGTATGCACCAATCCAACATGACTTAGGAAACTCTGTTCCGTGAGTCGAAGTCTCACAGTGAGTGAGATATGGATTATATGGAGGTTGATCTGGGGTTGTGGGTGGCCGAAAAGGAATATAAGATAGCTGACTATGCTTTAAAATCTGATATCTACTTGTTTCCTCTCTCTGATTTTTGTTTCCTCTTTTAGTGGCGTTGTGGCAGAGATGTCTTGGGTTGCTCTCGTTGTTTAAGCATGTTGTTAGATGTTAGTTGGGAACTTACTTGGAGGTGGTAAGTAGGACTAGGCCTTGAGAGAATTGTGGATTTCGGTGGTGCTTACGAATATTATAGCAGGAAACAACAGTGGAGCAGTCTGTCAGTACCATGGATACTATGATACTATGAGCGATGTTTTGAACGTTTTTCTCCAATTTTTTAGTGATTTCTGTTACTCTACTCACCTTGATCTTCTTGTCATACCGTAACCATAGAGATCATAATGTATGCTCTTCGACCATAGATTTCTAACAAGGAAAGGATATACAGTATCTGTCAATTGTAGCGTTATCAAGTCAGCTCTAGTATTGAGCAATCAAATTTATTCGTTCTCACCATTTCACAACCTCCTCTGGTACATTAGTCAGCATGGTGCTCACCAACCAAAACACATACCGAGATGTAAAAAAACAGGTCTACAAGACTCAAAAAGATTGCAACACCCAGGATTCTCGTATGGTCTCCCACTACAATACTAACTGGGCTCTCTGGTGCTTGACTATGGCTGATCGAACGGGAAGCCGTATTTTCACCAGGATATGGCCGCAACCACTGGAATGAGGAGTGATATGGGAGTTTGATAGAGCAAAAGAAGTCACGTGATCTCGGATTTTATGAATGAGAATATGATTGTTTTGTTTGTGTCTGGTGGAGCCCTTAATCTTGCACACTGTTCCTTGAGATACAGTAAATGGTTATTTCTTCCTAAAAGAGAACTATTGCTAATAGTTGGAACATTTGTTTAGATGGTAACCTAGTTGGACTAAAGTAAATCATCTCTCAAGTGGATCTACATCTACAGTTGAACTTCTACAATACATAACACTACGATTCAATAATTTGGGCGGGACTCTTTGGTCCAAAATGTATTTACCCGAGAGGTTCAGCTTGTTCGCTTACGTCCTCTAGCTATATATAAAGGTTCGGCTGGTGTACTTCCTCATGTCGAGGTTCCACGCCTACATCCTTTCTGAATGCGAATCAGATGTATAATCTCCAACGCCGCCTGTCTAGGCACTGGCTCTTATTGGCTTGCTAGCACTCATTGGCTCTGGCCCTAGACTTGTGCACTAGCTCTGGCTCTTATTGGCATCATAGCACTATGGCTCAAAAACATGGCTCTGGCTCTTACTAATGGGCGCTGGCCCATGTAGACACTTTCCAGGTGCTGGCATTCTGTTCTCACAGTTCACAGTTTCACCGACGTCATCGTTTCACAGAATCAAGTGCCGTCACTTGCTGGCTTGACTTAACGTATTATCGCGTACTGACGTCATCGTTTCACAGTATCGAGGTGTTCTCGCTGGCATAACTTAACGTGTTTCAGTCGCTCCACGACTCCTGCACTGGCGGCTGGTGGATTTCACCATCTTCAGCTCCAGGCGGCTTTTCAGCGTGAATAGTGTCATTGGCGTTTGTCGGTCGGTGGTTCTAGTTCTGGCTCTCAAGGCTCAGACTCGCTCTTGACCTGGCGGTTTAGCAGGATTGGCCAAACTCTTTGCCCAAAGGCGGTCTTCGCAGACTCTTATACCAGGTGGTTTTCGTAGCTGAGATCAGGTTCGGATCGTTATCAGCTACCACTCTTGACCGGGATTCCTGGTGTACCGATACCAAGTCAGTATCAGATGGAGAAGACATGACTGCTCAAAGAAAACAGTCCATCCCTCCATAGCATTCAGGAGATGTTATCCATGCTGGGACTTTCACCCTAGGGAGCTGCCCTTTGGAAGAGCTTTATGAGCAATGTTTCGTGCCCATCGTAGCTCGCTTAGTGAGCATTGTTTCGTGCCCCAACCAGCTCATGGACATGTTTCGTGCCCGTCACAGCTGTTCCGAGGAGACAGGACTCTTGAGGGGCTGGCTAAGCTCTCTCTCGTCATCATCCTGTGTCCAAAGTGCATGTACCAAGGGGTATCCTTTCACTCGGCGGCTTTGCTTGCGCTCGGCTCCACGTCTTAGTTACTCGCTCATACGTTCTTCACGCACGGTTTTGATCAGTCTCCACAGATGTATCGTCAAGACAGTCGTTCAACCACCTTTCAACAACTTATGGTGTACTCTCGAAAGAGGACCATTGGAGCAGACCCCAGAGTGTTGCTCATGTAGGGAGTTTCACCCCGGGAGCGACCCGTCCTTGAAATGGAGCTCGTGAGGAGATTGCGAATCTTCACTCGTCATAACTTCACTTCAAAAGACACATGAAGAGAGGTGTGCTGAAGGACTGGCTCGGCAGATAAAGTGCGTCGTAGCCAGGACCCCAACATCTCTCGAAAACAGACAGTCCCCGAGTGTAGGGATGCGGAGACTGTTGTCTTCTGATGAGGAAAAATGTGGGACAGACGAGGGGTATTTATATTCCCAGAATCACCTTCAGTGAATGGTATGGTGGCGAAAGTGGCAAAATCAAAGTGCAGATCCTTGCATATACGAACTTCCCAGAATATTCCAGGGAGCTCGAAAATGTTCCATTGGAAAGATGTGGAAGAAAAAAGATAGAAATCTCGGAATTCAGCAAGACTTAGCCGCGACTTGGTGAGGCTCAAATATTCGTTCCTTTTCTATTGGTGTAAATATAGCGATATTCCTGAGATCAAGCTCAGACATCCTGCATCTCAACATTGAGATGAGACATCTCAGTCAACAGTGTAATTAGTCCAACTAAGGTGTCCATCAGGATCATGGAGGTATCGTCATCCAGATGTTAGATTTATACAGGGCTTGAGAGTAAACCGAACAACACTCGCTTCTGTATTCCAGAAATACTGATGTCTTTCCAGTTAAGGGTATCAGGTTCAGAGTCACGATAATAGCCTTAGCCTTGACATTGAAGAATAGACAAGTCGACCTTAGGTTTTCTGGCCAATCCTGTCACAGTAGAAACAATCGCCGTTTAGGCTTTATCTCTCGTTCGCATCATCATCTTGTCAAGTCGCTTACGTAAACCTCCACAAACCACCCGCAAGCTCTCTATCCTGCAATATCTCCACCTCTACGTTGCTCCGTTTCTTTCCGAAATGTCGTGCTTTGTCGATCCCTTATATGAACCGAGGTACTTGTAATAGATACAGCACGGAGTTATCCAGGCAACCTCGCTTGACACCGCTATGGCTCTGGGAACAGCCCACAAAATAGAAAAACACTTTTGACACCTCCATGGAACCCTCTTTTCGAGGCACCCTGAGACACTTCTGTCAGTGGTCTATAGAACAAAAAGAAAGAGTTCGCCGCCGTTAGACCGAGCTGCAATCAAAGAAACTTTCGGACATGATGAGCGGATATGGAGTGTTTCTTGGTTGACAAAGGGTGTTTTTGGCGGAGTTGGTGGACAGTAGGAAATGATGAGCTGATATATACTAAATCTCGACCGAGGAACAGATCAGCAGCTCTGTTCACAGGCAGTTGGGTGTCTTCAAACCAAGAGAGTTACTTGGAGAAACTCAATGTTACCTCAACTGTATCCCCTCATTGGTTGCAAGTAAAACATAACCCAACTAAAGCCAACAAAGAATGCAGACAGGAAGTGGGGTTGATAGTGGAGATGTCGTATATTTCAGGTAACATAGATGTGTTAGTTATCTTGAAATCACCCAGGAAACCAGGTTTTCTTCACATACTCCCTGCAAATTGTCGTAATACCGGTGTACTGGTATCACCTCTGACTTCTGCCATGCCTCTCCTATGCCTCGATAAAGTTGGGACAAACGAAAGTAGTTTTAAGGTTTTGCAAATGTGGTCTGCAGATGCATAGATGTATGTGCAGCATCGCAAAAAAACACTACTTCACGTCCACCACACAAATATGGACTTTGCTGCGCTGATTCAGGGCGAAATCTCGAAGAAAAAGGCTGGCGCCGGTGTAGGAGACTATGGCTGCAAGGCCACGGCTCCTAAACCCGCCCAACAGGCCGTTTCCGACAACTCAGACGACCTAAAGCGTCTGGAACGGCTGAAGCAGATGAAACGACAGAGAGAGCTCGACCGTGAAGAGGAGAGAATAGAGAGGGAGGAGGCCAAGAGAGCCAAGCAGGAGGCCACAGCCAAGGCGGACAAACCCACGACATCCACAGAGTCACAGGTGGCGACATCAGAGCCGTCGGAAAGTGTGGAGGAAATGGCAGCTAAAGACGCCAGAACCAACGTGCGAATCGCCTGGAGTGATGTGGCCACAAAGAAGGATGCCACGAGGGACACAGAGACTAAGCAAAAGCTCGCTGTGCAGCTGCGAGTGTTTTTGGCACGACTGCTGAGTGAATGGGAAGGTACACTGGACAAGGGTGCAGCAGCACAAGTTAGTGGAGACTCTGCTGAGCTGGATACGTCCGAGGCAGCCAAAGCATTCAAGAGAAACGCCATTTTTGAAGAAACTCAGACTTCGCTATCTTCCCTAATGGTGCTGCTTCGTCACAACGGTCTTCAGGACGAAGTTTTGGCGATGCTTTCCAAGGTCATGTATCATGTCCAGAATAACGAGCATCACCAGGCATATGACGTTTATCTCAAACTGTGCATCGGTAACGCCTGTTGGCCCGTGGGAGTGGCTTCTATTGGTATTCACGCTCGAGCGTCTCAGAACAAGACTATTGCTTCGGCAAGAAACTCCAAACAGGTGGCCCATATTGTCAATGACGACACGAGGCAGTGGCTGGTGTGCATTAAGCGACTGCTGACGTTCGCCGAGGGTTACGAGAGTTGCGTCAACAAGGCGCTGTTGACGGTAGTTGATGAGCAGACGGAGAAGGAGGGAGATGAGGAGCATAAGGAGGAAGCCAAGGAAGATGCCAAGGATGAGGGAACTGCTGAGCCTGAGAAGGAGACCTCTGAGAAGGAGTAAACTCCTGAGTCTAAGGAGTAACTGTCTTTCCAACTGGCTCTTCCGTCATTCCCTGCATCCCGGGTTGAAGCTTTCGTACTCATCTCAAGCTGCTTCCACCCACTAAATTATTAGTCATTGTATATTTGCATTCATAAGGGTATCTGTAGTGTTACCGTACATACGGGTTCTTCCTAGATCTGGTATACTTTACCAGAACAGGTACTCCCCTGTTTCATCTCTTCAGTCTACAGTATCTACTTACTGTGCTTCAACCTATAACTTCAATAAAACAAATGCATTACTCTATCTCTCCTTCCCGTATCGTCCTTTTTCCCGCTACTTTCGGTTCTTCTTATTGCTGTTGACGTATCGTCCTCGGCCAACCTTGACTCCAGTGTGTCTGGTAGCTTCTCGAGCGTTACCAGTGGCAGCAAAAGGCGACATGACGTTATCGGCCGATCCTCCTCCGATCCAGTGGTCGAGAATCTTCTCGTTCTGCCGTCGCTTCCAGTCATCGCTCTTGACGGCCTTGGCGTACTCCTTCTGGTCCTCTCTCAGCAGCACGTCGTTGAACTCGGGCTGTCGCTGTCTTCGGCTGTTTTTCGACTGGGGGTTGGGCAGCGTGTACTTGTTGCCTCGGGTAGACCAGTTCATCTTCTTCTTGAGATGCACCTGGATCTTGCCGTCGTTTCCAACAGTCACGGAACATCGCATCAGAGTGGCACCTCCACACTTGGGACAGAAATGCTTGACGGATCCGTCCTTGGGGTAGGGCATGAGGTGGAAGCAGCCGTGGCATCGCAGCATCGAGTTTCGGATTCGCTGAATCTGTCGGCCGTTGGTGGGGTTCACCAGAACAAGACCCATCTTGAGAATGACGTTCTGCATGGCGAAATCACCGGTGGAAGTAGCAGCAAGAATGTGATCGGGCTCGACATCGTCGTCAACAACCTGGCCAGCGTCCTTGGTGAGCGACTCCTGCAAGTTCTCGGGGGTAATCCACTCTCCTCCGTCACTGTCGTCTTCGCTGTCGTATTCAAAGGGAATGGCAGGCTTGTCCTCCTTGGCAGGCTGGGTCAGACCAGCGTTACCCCAGAAAGTGCTTCCTCCGACCTTCTTGCCCTTCTGCTTGGGAGCTCGCGACTTGTGGACAACGGTTTCCCATCCGTCGTCTTCCTCGGGCTTTTCTTCCTCCTTCTCTTCCTCCTTCTCTTCTTCGGGCTGCTGCTCCTCGGCCTGCTTGGCCTCCTCTTCCTGGGCCTCCTCCTCAACGCCCTTCTCCTGGGTCACTTCCTGGGGCTGCTGCTTGGCAGGCTGGAGATGCTCAACGCCACCGTGGAGCTCCACGTCAATCTCGTAGCCCAGAGCAATCAGAGCAATATCGGTGGAAGACAGCACTCCGTAGTCACCAGTGGATCGTGCAACATCAGACACAGTCTTCACAGAACCGGCCTTGGGCTGTCGGACAACGAGTCGGTCGCCCCAGAGCACCAGGTTGGCACGAGAAGTGTCGTCCTTCAACTCCGTGATCACCGAGGGAGTGGTGTAGAAGTTGTCGGCCATGTTGTGGAGGGTCGCGAACGACTGTGTGATGAGAGGTCCGGCATCGAGAATGAGCGAGTTGATCTGCTTCTCGCCAGTCTTTGAGGGGGCCGCCGTTGCGACGGGTTTCACTTCTTCAGTAGACATTTTGCAATCAGTTTTTGCGTGTTTCAAAATGATTTTTTCTGGTATCTGGCTCAGTAACAATTTTTTTTGGCAGATTCATGTACCTTCATGCAGTCAGAGCTTAAACGTTTTGGCTTAGTAATAGCTGATAGAAGAAAAGTGAATGAACTTAGGCAATACCGATAAAAGTGGAGCAAAAAGCTGAATCTGACTCATGGAGGATTTAATCAAAATTGTTGCATCTTATGGTTTCACTGGTGAGTACTTGTAGTCCCCAGAGAGGAATCCCACGAAAGACACCCTAACTACATCCCAACAAATATGTCAACAATATAATCAGAGTTAGTTCAACCCGAGATTAAGGCACCATACTCATATTTGGTCGACTCTTGCCTCTTTTGCGCTACCTCCCATACCTCATCTATAGAGCGTTATACCCGACTATTATTACCACTCTCGATATTATTTCAAAAACCTCTTGACGTCATAACATCTTTTTGGGCGGTTTCTTGATGTTCCTAATAGAGGTTGCAAGTTCGAGTCCCGTGAGGTACGGTGTCAGAAATCGACAGTTAACCGCCTAATGTATACGCAAAGATACAAGTGATCAATTGGGTTCTCCATTTCGTGTTCGCTTAGCTCACTTTGCACTTGTATTCGCAAGCACTAGCTAGTATTCGCCATGTCCCTTACCCAACAGACTTTTGGCTCATGTTGCAGGCGACCTGTGTGGCAGCTAACTATTATTGTACCAGAGTAACAACACAACACACTCACAAGTGCACCTCTGTCCAGCCTCGCACACGACTCCACCATGGCTGCCGACGCTCAGAAGGCGTTTGACGAAAAACGATACGTCGATTCGGTCAAATTGTTCAATGTGTTTATGAAAGATCATCCCAAACGGACCACCCCCGACCACTTTCTGCTCCGGTCCACGGCTCTGTTGCGCCTGGGCAAGAAAGACGCTGCTCTGAGAGACGCAGATCGAGCCACGCGGCTGGCATCTGTCAAGAACAACAAGGAGGCGCTGGCCAAGGCCCAGATGAGACGGGCAGTCACTTTTGTCAGCCTGGGCGACAACGCTTCTGCCAAAAAATGTGTGGATTTCGCTGAGGCGGCCAATCCCGAGGAGAGAACGATCCCCGTCTGGAAAGCCAAGATCGGAATGAGCAGCGGCATCAACGACCCTACCTCGGTCGTAGAGATTCCAGATATCGACATCTCCTACGTCTGGAAGCCTGCCAACGGGGGTGCCACTACATCTTCTGCGAAGCCTTCCTCTACACCTGCTGCTAAGCCCGCTGCTAAGCCCGCTGCTAATCCTGCTGCTGCACCTGTCACAAAGCTGGCTCCTACGGCTGCACCTGCTGCTAAGGCCCCTGCTCAGCCTTTTGTTCAGACTCCTGCTCAGCCTGCTCAACCCAAGTCTACCCCTACAATCCCTCCTCAGCCCACTTTCCAGGTCCCCACTTCGGAGTTCAAGTTCGAGCCCAAACCTGATCCCGTGGCCGATTCGAAGCCTGCAGACTCCAAGTCTGACGCCAAGTCTGACTCGGCATCCTCCTCTAAGGGACCTGCAGAAGACCTCCGAACAGACTTTTTCCAGTCGAACGAAAAAATCACCGTGTCTGTCTACCGAAAGAACACGCCAAAGGACGCCAAGTGCGACATCACTCCCACCTCCATCTCCATCCAGAACTCCATGTACTGCTGGAACACTCAGTTGTACGCCCCTGTCATCCCTTCCGAGTCTTCTGCACAAATCTACGGAACCAAGGTCGACTTCACTCTGGTGAAAAAGAACCCCGCAAAATGGCCAACTATTGCTGGAAACGCTACGGAGGAAGACTCCAAGACTCCTGCCAAGCCTTCGTCTAGCACCGCCAAGCCTGGAGCTTCAAAGATTACTAACATTGACTTCTTCCAGACTCCAACACACATCAACGCCTACTTTTACGTTCCCGATCTCGTCAACTATACTCCCAAGGTGGTTGCCACTCCCACGACCTTGGCGGTGACATTTTCCGACAACGCCGATCCGAAGAACTCGTTTGTTAAGACCGTGTTCCTGCATGGAGCCATTGAGCCCGAACTGGTTCAAGAGAAGGTGTACCCTACCAAGCTGGAGGTCCAGATGCGAAAGAAGTCTTCTGGCAACTGGCCTACATTGGAGAAGGGCGCCGCCAACGCTTCTTCTGCTTCTTCTACCATTGCTCCTCCCACTACTAAGGACTGGTCCAAGATCCAGATTGAAGATGACTCGGATGAAGACTTGAACTCCGAGAACCCTGATGATTTCTTCAAGGCTCTGTACGCCGATGCTGACGATGACACTCGACGAGCTATGATGAAATCCTTTGTCGAATCTGGAGGAACCTCCCTGAGTACCGATTGGGATAAGGTCGAAAAGGGTGAGCATAGTTGATTGGACTATGATGTAGATATATAGTACAACTAATAGATCGTCTGAAGCGAGCTGTGGTAACAGGTAGGATGAATGCCAGTCATCAATATATTATATTAAGACATTGAAACCGCACAGAATATACTGACAATGTCCCAGTGTACAAACTAGGGGACTTCACATATACTACAAGCGCTGCATTATCAGCATCATCAGTTCACACCTCATCTACTATACAAGTGTTACAATCTATCAATTATATATACTAAGTGTTTAGGCCTTGTCCTTGTTCTTGGAGGCCTCCTTCACGTCGGGGGGAGAAAGGTCGAAGAACTCCTTTGCTCGCTCGGTCTCGGCTCGCTGGGCCTCGCCTCGAGCCTCCTCCTTCTTGGCCTCCTCCTCGTCGAGATTGAGGTCATCCTTGACCTGGATGATGTGACCAGACTCCTCCTCCTGCTGGTTTTCCTCCTGAATCAGCTCCTGCTGTTCTCGCACAACCTCCAGACGCTGCTTGTTGGTGGCCTGGTCGGTGGCGTGGGCGTACTCGAGATCGGCCTCGTGGAACAGCTCCTCGGGGATGGCGGACAGAACAGCCTCCAGAGCGTCGTAGTGAGAGTTGAGGTCATCGGCCTCTCCGTAGGTGAAAGCCGAAGACAGAATGAGCAGGGTGGAGGGCACCTTCTGTCTCAGACGCAGCTCCAGCCAGTTGTTGAGGTCCTCGGCAAGTCGGGCCTTGGACAGAGCGTGGGTCTTGATTCCTCGAGAGGCGCAGGCAATCTGCAGCTCAGTCAGAGACAGAGAGTCGACGCCCTCGGCGTAGATGGCTCGGTCGTCGATCTTGATCTGTCGCATCTTGTATCGAATGGAGTATCGCAGCATCAGGTTGGTTCCAAAGTGCTGCAGGTTCATGTACTTGGCCATGGCCACCAGCTGGGGTCGCGACAGGTTATCCAGCACCAGATCATCCTTGAACATCTGAGCCACGGAAATGAGCAGTTCTCGGGAGGGCTTCTCGCCGTGGGCTCGCACCTTGTCGAAAAACTCCACAAACTGGGCTCGCTGTTCGGGGGTAATGGAGGTGGGGGCAGCAATTCCAGACTCGTTGACGGTATCCTTGAGGAACGAAGACACGGATCCTCGGGTCTTTCGCAGAGATCGGGCTCGCTTCTCGATATCGTTGGACGACATGTAGGTGGAGGGCAGAAGACCGGGGAAGAGCTTGAGGGCGACGGGGAGCAGCAGTTCGGCAAAGGGGATGATCAGAAACATGGCAAAGGGCACCACTCGGACAATGTCCTGGGTGGTTCGCTTGAGCTGTCGCTTTTCTCGTCGGGTCAGCTCGTAGCCGGCAGCCAGCTTCATGGCCAGCTTGGAAGACACCTTGATTTCGAAACCAAGCAGCTTGGTTCCGTCCCAGTAGTGTCGTGCGGCCTCCTTGATGGTTTCCTTCCAGGTCTTCTTGGGAGCCTTGTCTTCCTTCTTGGCCACGGTGCCGTCGGCAGCCTTGGCCTCGGGCTTACCCTCGGTCTTCACGTCGCCCTTCTGCTCAGCAGAAGTGGCCTTTGTGTTCTTCTCGAGGTTGGCCTTGGTCTCCTTGGCATCGGCTTCCTTGGTCTGGTAGACGACTGTTCGGGTGTGGAAACGTCGCGAGGTGGCGATGGTGTGGGTGGTGGCCACAACAGAGGCCCGGGCCAGCTGCTGTTTGGTCACCAGACCGAGATATCGGTTGATTTGCACCGAGTCTCTGGAAATTCGTCGAAGCATGGTGGTGGTGGATCGTGTGGGTGACGATTAAACGGGGTGGAGAGCGGGTGGAGTCGTCAGGTCAATGCAATTGATTCCGTGTCGAGTCCGAGGCTGCTGAAAAAGGTCGAATTCCCGTGCGTTGAGAGTGGTTTGTCGTCTAGCCCAATAGTGAGCTTGCGGGTTTCGGGACTCGGAATTTTCACACTTTACCTCTTAGTTAATTTTCAAAGTTTAATGGCTCACCATGCAGCAGGTGGCGAATGGGTGGTAGCCAATTTATATTTGGCGGAGCCGATTGTGTGCCTAATACAGATGCCTCTGCGTCGCCAGCGCGATTCTCTTCTTTTCCCACGTCTCGCGGACCCCCCAGACCACTTGGCTCCCCTGGCCTTAACTTACACAACGGTATAATTACGAAATATAGACACCCACGTGTTAGGCGTGAAGGGCTGATTTGGAAGGTGTAATTAAGTACACGTAAGAGAACCGATAGGGTCGAGGGGGACCTGAGAATGGCCCCCAGACTTGCACCTCGATCTGCTTATGTAACACCGCCTCTCTGGTTGGTCAACTCTGATCTGTTCGGGCGTGTCTGAGATGCCATCCCCAAGGCGTGTGAGGCAGCACCAACCTAGCTAAGAAAGGCGTGTAACTAATTTGTGGGGCGAGAGGGGGATACAAATAGAGTGGGAGGGGATGGATGGGACCACAATGGGCTCGACATTGCCTCTTGGTGCCCCCAACTGGCCTCAATGGGCGGCAATATACGTGTATCTATAGACCTGCAATCAACCCCACAGGAGCAACTGAACTATGCAAACTCCGATGGAGGGTAAGGGACGTAGAAGAGTCCGAATTGATCTGCGAAAGCAATCGGTGGATTGTGGTGACTGCTAGGATCAGTTTCATACCACTTCCTGCTCAATTCCCGTCATCGTCACGTCACAAAAGCCTTCCCGTCTTCTTGCATACCTCTAAATTTAGGACTCGATAGCACCACATAGCCCTTTATCCTGACCCCTCTATCTAGCTCCTAGTGCGTCTTTTTGGAAAAATAAAACTACTGGCGTTATCCATTCGGTCTGGAGAATCGATTACTGACAGTATTATCCCTCTATCGCGTGCCAATGCCAGACCACAGGGACTCTCCGCTTTCCCATCAAAATAACCATATCCATCAAACAAGGACACACTTGGGAATAATGCATACCCACTGTATCTAAACGCAGGAAGCGAGGCAGAGGATCGAATAGGGAGTTGCTGACCAGCTACAGCGCCAGCAATTACATGGCTGTGCTCGCAAGGCGCCAGAAAACTCTTCATCGATAGCCGATTCCGGTAACTGCCGAAGAATATTATCCTGCCAAGTCCTACATGGAGATGAGCTGCACCCCGTCTATGCATCAAGAAGGCTATTGTTGCACAAAACTCCGAACACATACGTGCGACTCGCATTTCTGTTTCGCGTGGAATCGGAGAGAAAAAAGAGCCACATCGGGTCAATGGGGGTGTTAGTCAGCAAACACAATAGGTAACTGTTACAGGGCAGATGAATACCAGTCGTGAGCAGCTGTGTCTCCTACTATAACTTACGTAATCAGCTATCTACTTACCCTTCCAAATACGACATTGATGAGTGCCAGGTAGAATCACTCTGAATGCGACTGTACCAGCGTAGAATCACTGATGGAAACCTTAATTGGACACTCCCTAGACGGTCCTCTCACTTGTAGTTCTACAAACCTTAACTTCTCACTCCCTAAACGGTCCTTTCATTTATAGCTCTACAAACCTTAACCTGTTTGTGTAACCTGAATAAGATTACTAAGCTGGATCACGAAAAACACGTCCACAACACACCACCACACGATGGATAAACACTTGCAAAGCCTCCAGGCTTCGTCGGAGTCCATACAGACGCTGTACTTCCGACCACCGTACATGTTCACAAACTCGGTCACCACAAATCCCAACATTATCGATCTCATTCGCGACCCAGAACCCGATGAAGCGCGTCTCTTCACCATCAATAAAGACATGGTTCCTGAGCTCGATGTGTACCAGGGCACCAGCAGCGCTATCCAGGCTGCCAAGGAGATCAAACGGGCGTATGAAAAGAGCCGCGAAGTCAACGTTGATGTGGTTTGTGACGCGGTAGACAATCTAACCAGATCATACCCCATGCCTGGAGTTGAAGAAAAGACACAGAGACTGAGAAAGAAGGCACATGATCTGGCGACTTCCGTGCACAGTCTTGAGAGTGTTATCGAGGACCAGGAACGTCAGTTGAAGAAACTGGACGCCACACTTGAGAATAAGAAGCTCCAGCCTTCGTTTCTGTTATCTTCACGCACATTTGGAGTTCCTTCGTTAGGAGGAGGTTCGGGCGATAGATTGCCAAGAGATAAAGCCACGTGGCAGGAACAGGTGGAGCGAGAAAAGCAGGAGATTGAGCAGCTCAAGGCGGAGCTGGCGAGAAAAAGGTCTGAAATGGAGTGATGGGTGGGCTGACACTAAAAAAGTGTACAACAGACCCTGTTTTCTCCAAGAAGACATGACGTTGCTGTGACCCTCCCTTAGGGGCTAGCTAAGGTAATGTCCTATTTATTGATACAACTAATACATATTCAAGAAGCTCAAAGCTTCATAAATACAATTCAGTCATTTGGAAGATCGGAGTGTTAGGAGCTATGGATCCTGAGAAGATGAAACACATACACATTCACCTGTAAACCGACCTGTAGCTCGAGGGCGTTTCACTTGATTTCGCTTGTAAGTACACTGGAGGTGTGTGTTGTCTCAAGATACTTCGCTTAACTGCAGTCGTTGTGCCCTTCTACTTCACCTTCAAGTATAAACGTAAAAGCATTCCTTTCTAAGTAAATAATGTTAGTGTCTAGCCCAACATCTCAGGTTTAAAGAGGTATTAAGACGAGATCAGCGCACTCAACTATCACATCATCTTTATTCTCTACAGATGAGAAACAACTGTACAACCTACAGGTTTTGGGCTGACAAAGACAGATGCTTGAGCATAGAGAGCGAGAGGGATGGTCAATCATGATCCCAGATTCCTTGACGAAACGAATCGATGACTGCTTTCAGGGTGTCTACAACGGTCACATTGTACCCCTACTGAGCATAGGTGGCAAACACAATCCGTTCTGGTTCAGATAGATCTTAATCGTCGACACATAACTGACAATATGATAATCGTCTCATACGACGAAGCCAATCAGATTCGTCTGAGCAGTGCTGACTTGGGAGCCGCAATGGACCCGAAGAACAGGGATTCAGGAGAGTACACTTGGACAGAGGACTTGGACACAGAAACAACAGATGGAGTTGACACCCGTGAAACTGCGCCAAGCTGAACCCAACAATGATGGTGGTAGATATTGCTTGGAAACCCTAACTATTTAGTTGAAGAGTGTATTTATCTCGCCACTTCGTTGTCATGGCAACATATTACAAGTGCTACATCCTTAGCCACTTCATCGGCTATACATCTAGGCCAGGTTGATATTACAGCCTTCTCTGCATTCTAGAATTACTTATTGTCTTGCCTTCACTTGCTACAGTAAGGTTCTTATCTCATCGGGATGTGCATAATCTGCTGGATACAATACAGTAAAAACTCAATCAACCAGTAATCAAAATAATAATGGACGTGTAGGAACAGATTTGCAATGATGCCAGGGTATTTTAAGGTGTTCCTCTGATGTATTTTGGTTTCCTGGTTTCTCTTAATGCGATGTTTTGAACTTGTTCAATATCCAGCTGTCGGTATGTGGGTACAAGTAACTATTTCCCCAACAACCTCAAGTAAATCTGTTGAGTGTTTTTGTAACAGCACAGCACGGTTACTACACAGGCATGGAACGGAGATACAAGAATAATACCTATACTTAGGTGATGCTCACGAAGTTCTTAACAATGTGATAAGCAGTTTGGAACTTCAATCGTCGTAGTGGGCTACATGTGCGTTTCAGCCTCCATATATTAGTAATTTTGTAAAAAAGCGACATCTTGACTAAGCAAGTCATCTAGATGAACGACCAGGTCCTAAACCACCAAATGGTACTTTTCTTGAGTCTCTGTTCACAGCAGATTCCAGAGGAGGTCAAAGTTGATTGCTTAGTAGCTGTTGGTAGGCAAATAAGGAGTCTGGTTCAAGAACAGCTGCCAGAGACTCATAGAGGGGTCATTAAATCTCCAGAATCTGTTAATTACAAGTACTGAGTTTTGATAGCAGTGTATTAATTAGGTGGTTACGTTTCTAGTGCGTTCCCTATCTTTGATCTTCTAAAATGATCCTGTAGTTACACAACAATACCACATCATCTTCTTCAACACTCCAGCACTTGGTCACTACAGATGGTGAGATATCTAATGATTCATTTAATACATAATTTTTACAAATGCACTTCGTAATTCGTAATTTACTGCAGCTTGTCGTCCTTCTTGCCCTCCCGCAAAAGTCGTCGCTTCTTCTTGACAATGTAGTTGTTGTAGGTTCCCAGCAGGAAAGAAAAGAGAGAGAAAAAGGGCACCCAGGCGTGCTCGGGGATAAAGGCCTGGGCAATGGCCAGCACGATGGGAGAAGCCACCCACGAAGATCGCAGAACGGGAAGCAGAGACACCTTGAGCGACGCAATGACGGACTTGACGTCTCGAGCTCCGGCAAAGATGGACATGAACACCAGGAACACGGTGGAGGTGATGGGAGTCACGGTCAGCAGAGAGGTGACAATCTGGGCCAGCTTCCACTGGATACCCTTCTTACCCTTGAAGGCGGCCTGCAGAGCGCCAACGAGGTAGTGTGACAGAGGAGCGGACACGAAGAAGCCGTACAGACCCATCTTGTAGATTCGAGACGAGAGGTACGATCCGTTGGCGTCCTTCTCACCGGCAAAGTACGACGCCAGGAACTCGGCCAGAGCGTTCAGAGTACCGGAGGTGCATGATTTGGTGCTGAGTTAGTATGAAAACCGAAAGGACCACATAGACTGGATGATATGGAATAAAGATGAAGATAGGAAGATAGGTACCCCGGAAGATCTTGACAACAAAGAGCCACAGGATGGATGAGTGCGCACCCGTCAAGCAGCCATAAGTTGATATCAATAATCTCATTAGCCCCTATTCCCTGCTTTGTGTCGTTTGCGGTTTTGATTATTGATCTGGTTCACATCACAAATCAATATTAGTGATCCGAAGTAACACGACACGAAATGATGGAGGAGATGACTGTGCAGTTGAATGGGTAATGATAGTGCTTCTGTCGGTTAAACCATCTCTTTCAGTTCAAGGTCGTTTTTCTTGATTCATCTCTTCAGGTGCTTAGATTAACACACTCTCACCGCCACCACAACAGATCACCTCATCAAGAGATCTGCGATAAGCCATATTGCAGTGGTCATGGACGTGTCACGCTGTCCCTGAGCCGCCCTCCATCTTCACATCGCCCAATCCATCATCTTATCCGCCTTTTCTATCTCTTTTGTTTTCGGGTATCACATCATCACCATGATCATTTTGACACACATCTCTGATACTCACAGAATGGGTCGCTGCTGCAGAGACAGGAGGTACTGCTGCAACAGAGTCGCCTCGGCGGGGGAAAGAGCTTTCGACATTGTGGAGCGCGAAATTCGTCGTGGCTACGTTCCTGACTTGGAGATCGTAGACGTAAGCAGACGAGGGAGAACGGAGAGATTATAAGCGCGGGGAAGTAAAGATAGGCTTTCTCCGAACAAGCGTCGATACCCCAACCCTGGCGAGTGGGGAAGTGTTGAGTTAGAGAAATGTGGATGGTAAAGACGATTCATCAGGGATGTGATTACTTTGGCAGGATCTCTGACTCTCAAGGATCACAATGATACCCTTAGCTTCTCGTTTCGCCAATTAATCGCCCTGTTATACACCTTCTCCCTCCTGTCCCAACGCTACACCATCTCCAGTCCACGGAGAAACTGAAACGAAATTTCCGTGCGGAGAAACCGTTGCAGGCGAATTGGCGCACCGCCGTTGTGCTCAGCACGCCCGCAGAAGTAAATTCCGACGTTTCTTTTTGCAAAATCGCCTCCCACACCGTTGTGGAACCGTATTCCGTGATGACCCCCACGCGTGAACTATGCTTGGTTTACCAATCAAGCTGGCTGCATCGAGATAACAAGAAAACGGATATTACGCATACAAAGACCCGGCTGAGCCCTGAATGGCTTGTCTTGCTGATGACGTGAGGTATGTTTGCTTCAAAACAACAGGTGTGGACTTGACATGGAGTTACCTACAGTATCAAGCCACAGTAAGACACGGGAACAACAGTAAAGCCTATAAGTATTAGTTTTTGAACATAGCTCGACAACGGCGTTAATGAGGGGTAATGAAGCAGGAGGGCACTTTGTAAAGAAGGAAAAAGCTCTATGACCCTCACCATTGTCTCTATTCATCTTCCAACACCTCTTCTCATCTCCAAAAGTACAACTCCTAGCTCCTCTCTAATAAAGTTTGGTATCGCGGTATCTATTCCTTATTGTGGGGAAGTCTAGAAGACGAACACGAACACACAATACAATTAAAACATAACAATAGTGTTTGGGTGAAGAGAAGGGCCCGATGAGCTGTCGATCAGACGTGTGCGAGTCACGTGGCCGCCGTATTTCGGTCACGTGACCCGTCCCTGAGCCCACATTGTCCCAGTTATCTCCACCCTTCCGGACGCATGTCGGAGAATGCAACGGCCCGATCAAGGCATTATTGATTAGTCGACGAGTTTTGAAGCGTTGCCAAGAGGCGTTTTGGAATACACACCTCCACAAGTGTAGATCAAATCAGTATTGAGTTGATGCAGTGAGTGGGATATGATGAGCTTTGGTGAGCTTAGATGAGCCTTGGTGAGCTTAGTTGCTGGGGTACAAAAGAAGCCATCCAATTGGTTCAGCCTCAGCATTGCTATTTCAAGTGGTTACCCCTAAAGCTGTGTGTACCTACAGTACAGGGAAGTAGGTACAAGTAGGTAAAAGTAGGAACAAGTAGGTACGATACTATAGCTATTCGCATCAATAAGTTCTGTCGAACCAACTCCTTCACTCAATCAGCAACCACCAAGAGTGTTATTTCCTCGCTCAATCTCATCACCCCGCAATATAGCTGCTCACCATTATTTTGTTGGGATTTTTTGTAAGCGAAAAAATACACTGTTCCCGATAGTTTATAGAAATTGACGGAAACATGTAAATAGTCACGTGACTGTCCATTCCACTCCCATCACGTGACAGCCTACTCCCTCCATCCCTCCACATAGCCCATAGTCCACCCCATCGGTACCTTACATGCACTCCACTATGACGGTTTCAAATCAAGACAAATTTCCAGCCTTCTCCCAATTTCACATGAACTTTATTTGCTTATGTAAGCGCAGGAGAGAAGGAGGAGAACCACAGTATAGATAGAAGGGACACAGCAGAAATGGCTGAAAAATTACAAGCGTTGTAATTACCACTTCTTCCTCGGAAATAACTACTTGGTATTCGTTTACCTCCTCCTCACGACACCCAAATTGCTGTTTCCACTCGCCCAAAATAACCTCAGTTACCCTACTTTCTCCCGTAGGTTCGCCAGACAACAGTTAGACAGTAGACGCGACAGCTCGCATTTGTACGCGTGAAAACAAGCCTCGACTCTAGCGACTGAAGATGAATTTCGACGGAGATTTCGGAGCCGGCGGCAGTGCAGACGCCCCCAATGGCGCCCCCACGTCCGCGGATGCCTCTGCTGCTCCCCCTGCTCACACCGACGACCTCAATATTAACGACAACAACCCGTCCTCGGCTACCTCCACCGAGCCTACCACTGCTACCACAGCCACCTCCAACACCGAGGCTACTGCCGAGAGTACTGCGAACGCCGAGCCTGCTGCTGGTGGCGATGCTGGTGCTGCCGATGCTGCTCCTGGAGCTGCTCCTGCTGACGCTGCTACTGTTGCTGCTACTACCACCGAAGCTCCTGTTGTGGAGACCACAACCACCACTGTCACTGAGGAGCCCACAGATACAATTGGCGACACCGTCAATGTCACCGAGACCGTGACGGAGACAACGGAGGCTGCTCCTGCCGCTGAGACTGCCGAGGCTGCCACTGATGCTGCTGCGCCCTCCACAGCTAACGGCTCTGCTCCTGAGGCCACATCTCCTCCTGCTGCGCTGCCTTCCGACGGCATGGACGTCGATTACATGCCTGCCGACCAGGAGGACAAGGAGGACGACTGGAACATGGACCTGGAGCCCGAGTGGGAGGCCACCGGCGGCATTTCCGAGTCCAAGACCGAGACCAAGACCGAACCCAAGGACGCAGACAAGGAGGCCGAGGGCGACTCTGAAATGCTCGATGCAGACACAGCGATCCCCGACGACCAGAAACTCAAGGAGACCAAGCCCGTGGTGGCCCCACCGCCCGTGCCGCGAAACGCAGTGCCTGACTACATCCCCCAGGCCCACACGATTGTGATCCCCTCTTACGCCAGCTGGTTCAACGTGAACCGAATCCACTCGATAGAGAAGAAGTCGATCCCCGAGTTCTTCAACCAGCGAAACAACTCCAAGACCCCCGAGGTGTACAAGCGGTACCGGGCCTTCATGATCAACACGTACCGTCTGCACCCCACAGAGTACCTGACCGTGACCGCCGTGCGACGAAACCTGCTGGGAGACGTGTGTGCCATCATGCGGGTGCACCAGTTTCTGGAAAAGTGGGGACTCATCAACTACCAGGTGGACATTGAGGCCCGACCCCAGATGGTGGCTCCTCCTTTCACAGGTCACTGGGAGGTGACCGAAGACATGCCCCGAGGCCTGTTCCCCTTCCAGGCGTACAAGGGCACGAGATTCCTCAAGCGGGCCGGCGAGAATGGCTCTACCGAGGAGGGATCCGCCATTGAGGCCAAGAAGCCCAAGGTGGAGGCGGACGACGGCGAGGTGGACGCCACTAACGACAAGGAAAGCAAGGACAAGGACGCCGCCGCAGACGGCGAGTCGGAATCGGTGCGAGTCAAGACCGAACCCACCACTCCCCAGGTGGAGCCCTTTGTGCAGTCCGACCCCGAGTGGACCAAGCGAGAGGTCTACAACCTCCTCAACGGAATCGAGGAGCACGGTAACGACTGGACCGCCATTTCCGAGGTGGTGGGCAACAAGACCCGGGAACAGTGTCTGCTCAAGTTCATTTCTCTGTCTACCGAAGACAAGTACCTCGGCAAGAGTGGAGATGTGTCTGCTTCTGAATCTGGCCAGGAAATCAAGGTGTCTCCTCTCAAGGTGAGTCCCAAGTACCTGCCGTTTGATCACGTGGACAACCCCGTTTTGTCGGTGGTTTCCTTCCTCGCTGGTCTTGTGGACCCTGCTGTGGTGTCTGCCATGACCGGTCGAGGTGTCGAGGAGATTCGAAAGACCCTCAACCTCGAGATGACCGAGCAGAAGAAGCAGCAGCTTCTGGAGCGAAAACGAAAGCGAGAGCAGGAAAAGAAGGACAAGGAGGCCGCTGCTTCCAAGGACGGAGCAGAGGGCAAGGAGGGAGAGGACAAAGAGGGAGCAGAGGGCGACAAGGACGACAAGGACGCCGTCAAGGAGGAGGGTGCCGACGAGGACCCTGCTCTGTACCCTCCCGGAGCCTCGGACTCCACCGACGCCGGTGCCTCCATCAAGGACGTGCCTCTCGAGACGCTGACGTCGCTGGGCTACTCGACTCTGGGCACCAAGGCGCAGGTGTTTGCTGACTTTTCGGAGAAGGAAATGTACCGGGACATGTTCGAGCTGACCAAGGCGCAGGCGACCAAGATGGAGATGAAAATGGAGAAGTTTGCCGAGCTGGAGCGCATCATCGAGATGGAGCGACGGCAGCTGCAGATGGAGCGGGAGCAGGTGTTCCTGCAGCGGCTGCTGCTCAACAAAAAGGTGTCTCAGGTCGACAATCTGCTGACCCAGGCTGCTGGCGAAACCAAGAACCAGCAGCTGATTGACCAGGCACGGTCGATTGTGCGTGGAGCCACCAAGCTGTCGTTTGCGCCCACCGTGCAGGACCAGGCGCTGGAAAACAGCTGTGTGGAGAACTCGCTGGACAATGTCACTCCCGTGACCCAGAAGAAGCAGACCTTTACTTTCTGGCAGGCTTAGATGGGGACAGGAGGTGTATGAGTAGTAGAGAAAGGAGGCGTGTGCTAACGGTGAAGATGGTTGTATATTAATAAATTGTAATGTGATGTTAAAGGGGGTACAATAGCTATCTATCTATTTTTGCAGATAATGTGATCCAATTAACTTCTATTTGGCGATGTTGGTATGACGAGTCATGAACACTGTAGACATTTGTTATTGTTATGATGACAGGTCAGCGAAAAATATCTGATCGCTAAGATACATGTAATACAGCCCTTATTGTTGTTTATTTCTGTTTATATAAGTTCTGGTCTTCTACTCTTCATCTTCTCTCTATCATTATCACAACGCCAATAATCACCAACCCTGACTAACCCTGGAGTACACAACTTTTTGTCCAACCCATGAGCAGTCGATCAGGTTTTGCTGATCTCTCTTCTGAATTCCCTGCCATTGTCCAACCTGGAAATACTTCAGAACCCCCCTTCATTATCACCGATATGAGTCGTTTCGCTCCTCCGTTTCGCAGCGATCTCAGTGTGCTGGGTTTTTCAAACAAGCCTGAAAAATCGTCCACTAGCCAGAAAAGCTTTGGCGACATTTCCTCGGATATCTACAAAGATCGAGCTGCTAATGGTCTCAATCACAAAGACATCTTTGGCGTTTCTCTCTCTCACTCTGGAGTCAGTCAGCATGTGGGAGCTAGCACTAGAGAGACGTCTCACGGAGGCAGTTATCGAGATATGTACGCCAGCACTGGTCTTGAGAGTTCTCAGAGTCTTGTTAACCAGAGTGCTGCTCTCAGTGTTGATGCTGAGTGTTCTAGTTGGTTCGCTGCCTATCAGAGTACTGGTGTGCCTGGTTCTTTCCCTTCCAATAAGCCCAGTCTCATCACTTCCATTCCTGAAGAGCAGGAGTTGGAAAATGATGAGGGAGGTGAAGTTTTGGATGTTTATTTCGATACCCAGGACATTTCTATTGTCGAAGCTGACCTTACGACTGCTCAGTCTAACGTGACTCCACGTAATCAAAGAAGACCTCCTCAAGGTGACAGCATCGTGGATATCTCTCCAACCAGCAATCAGAGGAGAACGTTTCGTGCCATCAGGGACATGACGAGAACGACTCCCACTGTTGCTAGTCGAGCAACTCGAGAAAATACCGTTCTGACTGGTGTTTTGACTCAGGGCATGACTTCCATCCATAGCAGCCCTTTTCAAGGCAGCCACAGCAATCCTACTGGTGCGACTTCTATTCAGACAACAGGTCTTCCCCAAGAGAACAGTATTCTAACTGACCAAATCTCTCTTCTTCCTCTAGAGAACAGCATTCTTCCAATGCACGATATCTCAGCACTTCCTCTAGAGAACACGGTTCAGGCGATCTCTGTTCTGAACCAGATGCTTCCAGACGAATCAATCTCCATTATGCATTTTGATGACACCATCGCAGAGGCCATGGCTTCTCTCCGAATTGACGAGGGTCCTCATCAGAACAGCATCATACCAAACCAGTCTGTTTCGAGACTTCCTGACGAAACCAGCTTCTTCGCAAATGCGTCTCACATGGTATCTCGACTCGTCAATGCCGTGGCTCCTTCAGTTTCTCGAATCGCAACTGCGGTGGTCTCTCAAGCTCAGACGGATGTTGGCGATGTGAGTGTCAGACCCACTCTTACTGCTCCTGGTGCAGCAGCCCCCTCTCAAACACGGTTCAGACTACCTCCTGGTCCCCTGCCTCACATTCCTGCTGCTGTGCCCGCGAGAGCTCGAACACAAGCTCAACGGGATGGAGTAGCACCCGTTTCTCAACTGGCCCCTCCTTCTCAAGTCCCTGCCTCTACTTCTAACACGCGCCGTCGAGTGCCTAGAGTTGCTGGTCGTGCTCCTCTAGTGGGTGCTCGTAAGCCCCGTGTTGATACAGTTGTTCCTGTACCTCAGGCTGCTCAGGCTGCTCAGACTGCTCAGACTGCTCAGACTGCTCCTGTTGATCAGAAAGCCTCTGTGCCTCAAACACTTCCCGTGCCTCAGAAAGCTCCTGTGTCTTCGATGCCTCAGAAGGCCCCTGTGGTTTCTGTACCTCAGCAGGCTCCTGTGTCTTCTGTTCCGAAGCCTTCTGTTCATCAGACACCTCCTGTTGCTCCTGTGGCTCCTGTGGTTCAGACATCTCCTGTGGTTCAGCCAGCTCCTGTGCCTCAGCCAGCTCCTGTGCTTCAGCCATCTCCTGTGCCTCAGCCCGCTCCTGTAGCTCCTGTGCCCCAGGCTACTGCTCCTGTGCCCCAGGCACCTCCTGTGGTTCAGCAGGCTCAGCAGGCTCAGCAGGCTCCTGTGCCCCAGACACCTCCTGTTGTTCCTGTGGTTCAGCAGGCTCCTGTGCCCCAGGCTACTGCTCCCGTGCTTCAGACACCTCCTGTGCCTCAGCAGGCTCCTGTGCCTCAGCCGACTCCTGTGCCTCAGCCGGTGCCTGTGGCTCAGACGGCTCCTGTTACTCTGACGGCTCCTGTCGCTCTGACAACTCCTGTAGCTCCTGTGCCCCAGGCTACTGTTCCTGTGCCCCAGACAGCTCCTGTGATTCCTGTGGCTCAGCCAGCTCCTGTGGTTCAGCCCGCTACTGTTGTTCCTGTGGTTCAGCAGGTCCCTGTGGTTCAGCAGGCCCCTGTGCTTCAGCAGGCTCCTGTGCTTCAGCAGACTCCTGTGCTTCAGCAGGCTCCTGTGCTTCAGCAGGCTCCTGTGCTTCAGCCGACTCCTGTGCCCCAGACACCTCCTGTGCCACCTCCTGTGGTTCAGCCAGCTCCAGCTCCTCCAGCTCCAGTACCTCCAGCTCCAGTACCTCCAGCTCCAGTACCTCCAGCTACAGTATCTCCAGCTCCCGCAGAAACCAATCAAGCGCCCTTGGTATTCGAATTCCCCCCAAACCTGCCCAAGTATGTTGCAGAGCGGGTGGAGCCGATTATTGCGTTCTGGGAAGAAGGATCTAGTTACCTACTGTGGGAAAAGGACGCAGAGAACTTGTTTCATAGTGACAGGGTATATTCGCCGCTGCCAGAGGAGGAAAAGTTGTTCGCCCAGCTGAAAAGTGACTATGGTGATTTCTGGATGAAAAAAACTAAGCAGATGAAAGAAGAGGACGAGAGGAGAATCGAGAATATCAGGGTCGAGCAGGGAGAGGCTGCTGCTGATGAAGAGAGGGCCAGAATCGCTCTTTTGAATGACAAGAAACAAAAGGAGTTGAGAGAGAAGCGGACTACACATATGGAGAGGTCGCACGCTCGCTTGAAAGAGCGGAACGATGAGAGACTGAGAGAAAGAGACAGAATGAGTGCGGAGTGGCAACGCGCGGAAGACGAGTATTTGGTGAATCGATATGTTCAAGAGCAGCAGATTCTGGACTGGGACGAGTTTCGCGCAGAGAAGGAGGCGGGCATAGATATTTTCGATACCCGGCACCTAACCCCGGAGCAACTCCAAGAATCGTATGAACTCAGTCCAGGGTGGTTGGCGATAAAGAACGAGCTTGACTCCATGATGGAAGAGCTCTTGCGAAAGTCGACACCGGCGGTACGTGCTCAAATCGAGAAGGTGATCGAAGAGAAGAATTCCAAACCATACGTGTATCCTGACCATATCATTGCTCGGGGGGAGAAGATCTTGGAAGAAGAGAAGTTGAAAGAAAAGAGGCGGGAAGAGAAGAGGTTGGCAAGGAAGTTGGAAAAGAAGTTGGAAAAGAAGAAGTTGAAGGAGGCTGAAGCAAAGAAGTTGGGAAAAACGAAGCTCAAAAAGAAGCTGAAGCGAACAATTTATTGAAGAGAAGAGGAGGAGAAACGATTGTTTGGGGTATTGGTGAGTGAAAGTCACCTTCATTTGTTATTCTCATAATACCATTTTAGTTTTATTAATGATGCTTTTTGATCTGTTCTAGAAGTACAGTAGACCTGTAACCATATATAATCGAGTGTAGTGAAGGGAGGGATGCGTAAGAACTGATTTGGACATCCAATACTTGTAACTTGATCGGAACTCATTCTTCGTGAAAAAAGAAGATATCCACGCTTACGGAGAAGCCAGCATGTGTAGTTAAGTACATACGTTCACCAACTTTGTTGAACTGAAGCTAGTCCCAACTATTCCAGACCTAGCTCTGATAGACCTCCAAGTAATCCATCTTATCAGTCTTCAAAATTGTTAGAAGTGTATAAATGTTGGAATAAAAAGTCATCTATCGTCTATCAGTGCTCATAATACACCAAATCAAACCTCACAGACACCCTCCAAAGGTCCTCTCACCTCCTCTTCCCCTCCTAACTAACTCCCAACTAACTCCCCAGTGCTCAACTACTCCCAACTAATTTAAGGTTTAGCCTCACATCTAGATCGTGTGTGTCATTGATATCAATAGTATTCCGTTAAAAATAGATAAAAACACAATCCAACTTGACAGTCATCCTTAAACGCCTCCTACTACACCCCCTTCAACCCCCCACAGCCCCCATCTTCCCTCTACACCACCCCTTCACACCATCCCCTCGTCCAACCCTATCCATACCCTAACCTCCATCTGCATGAATTTTTCACCTTCCAGCATAACACATACACCACACTCCACCCCTTCAACGCCAAAATGACTACGACTCGTGTGTGTATCGACTCTTCGGTCGCTCTCAAAATCGTGCGACATTGCCAGGAAAGCGCCCCCTCCATTGTGGCCGGCCAGCTGCTTGGTCTGGACGTGGATGGCGAGCTGCGAATCTCCCACGCCTTTGCCTTCCCCCAGAACGCTGCTGGAGGCAACCCCAACTCCGATGACGGTCTGAGCTTGCGTCTCAAGGCCGTGGCCAAGTACCAGCCCGAGATGATCGACCACCTGAAGGAGGTGAACGTGGATTCCAACTCGGTGGGCTGGTACCAGAGCACCGTGCTGGGCCGAATCTACAACGCCTCGGTGATTGAGAACCTGGCGGTGTTCCAGGAGAAGAACCCCGACTCCGTGGTGCTTGTGTACGACGTGGCCGGCTCCGAGGTTGTGTCTGACGCCGATCCCTCGTCCACTGGAGGACCCCAGGGCCACACCACCACCACGCCCTCTGGTTTCAACCTGCGGGCCTTCCGACTGTCCGAGGAGTACCTCAACGTGCGAAAGAGCGGCAAGTTCGACACCGCCACGCTCACAGAGAACAACCTGACCTACCACGACGTGCTGGTCGAGCTGCCCGTGGAGATCAAGAACTCCAACCTGGCCACTCTGCTGCTGTACCAGCTGGGCCAGCAGTACCCCAACTCTCCCTTCGCCGAGTCGTCCTTCTCCAACCTGAACGTGTCCGTGGACCCCTTCCTGGAGAAGAACATTGAGGCGATTTTCGACTCGGTCGACGACTTCCACTACGACCAGGGCAACTACAACTACTACCAGCGACAAATGACCCGAGAACAGGCCAAGATCACCCAGTGGCAGCAGAAGAGAAAGGCCGAGAACGCCGCCAGAGAGAAGGACGGCCGGCCGGCTCTCCCCACAGACGAGTGGAAGCGGCTGTTCAAGCTGCCCACCGAGCCCTCGCGACAGGACAACCTGCTCATTTCCGCCCAGCTCAACGAGCACTGTTCGGTCATCGAGGAGTTTGGCGCCGCCGTCAACAGCAAGCTCTTTGCTACCCAGGGAGGTCTGCTTTAAGCAGAGAAGGATTAGACAGAAGAGGGAAAAAGCGTTGGAAAAGTGGGATAGACAACCCGCATCTAAAAGGTTGGATTATGTTAGATAAGCATTGATAAGAAAGATAGGTGTAGGTGGATCTTACAGTTGTAGCCGTATAGAAGATGCATGATTAGAGTGACATCTAATCTTCAGCTAATCTTTCAGGAACAGATCTGTATGCCGGTACCAGTAGCTACAGTATGGTATTGTATCGTAGTGAGCTGTGAAGATAGGTCGGCTCCCATGACGACCAAATTGATAAATCGACTGATTATTTCATACCCATAACCCTCTGCTAGCCCATCCGAGGCACACTAGATTCACGATAGCACGGATGCTAATAACTGCAAGGGGGTATAGTGTCCTAGCCGTAGATGAGATCATCAATGTTGTATTGTCTCATATACGTTCATTTTTCTTCTCCACCTCAACCGATGTATACACTCTCCGTGGACATTCACATCCCCACATCGGAGAAGGAATCCCGTTTGAGACACTATTAACCCAGCCCAGGATTAGAAAAGTTGCCGAATGAGCCACTAACTCCGGGCGGTGGCAGTGCCGTAGCTAGAGACATCAGATGAGATTATTTTAGACATTTCCAGTAGTTCTTGGAGGTCTACAGGTGAAGGTGCATCTGGGATTGAGAGACGTATCGTGCAAGTACACCATGTCCTACTTGTACCGGTACCGTAAAACACTTACTTTTTCAATAGTGTTTCCAATTGTCACCGTCCCCCACATTATTACCCCCACTCGGATTAATATTATAATTCTTTTTTCCGGTCAACTTGTTGAGTGGGGCTCTTAGTCTTCTCCGTGGACTATATCGTCTTTCGGAGTCTTGCTCGCACCAACACCAACACTAATTCCCATGAAAGCACTAGATACCGGACAGGCAGCGGTCCAGATGTCCATAAATAGATCTACGTCCTTCGGGGTGTGATACCCAAGCAATATTCCTGCTCATTGAGATGATCACCCCGTTTCTTCTGCTTACATCTGCTCTGGCTGCCACCTCTCCAGACTGGTATCCTACTCCCGAGATTGGCTCGGTAGCCAGTGACTGGACCGAGGCTCTGGACCAGTCGTTGGAGATTCTTTCCCAGCTGACTCTTCCCGAAAAGGTCAACATCACTACCGGAACCGGCTGGGAAGGAGGTCTGTGTGTTGGAAACACCGGGGCTGTTCCCAGACTTGGCCTCAAGGGTCTGTGTCTCCAAGACGGTCCTCTTGGTGTCCGATTCGCCGACTTTGTCAACGTCTTCCCCTCCCAGAATGCCATGGCTGCTACTTTTGACCGTGTCCTTGTTCATCAGAGAGGAACTGCCATTGGACACCAGGCTAGACTCAAGGGAGTCGACGTTTTCCTAGGACCCGTTGTTGGACCCATTGGTAGACACGCTACGGGCGGTCGAAACTGGGAAGGTTTCTCGCCTGACCCTTATCTTTCCGGTAAACTAGCCTACGAAGCAGTGCTGGGTGTTCAGGAAGAGGGAGTCATTGCTACTATCAAGCATTTCATCGGAAACGAACAGGAACACTTTCGACGAGCTGAGGAGTGGATTGACAACTTTGGATTCAAGGACCTGAAACTGCCTGTGTCTTCAAATATCGACGATAGAGCTCTCCATGAGCTATACATGTGGCCCTTTGCCGATGCTGTCAAGGCCGGTGTGGGTTCGGTCATGTGCTCCTACAACAATGTCAACGGCACCCAGGCTTGCCAAAACAGTGACCTGCTCAACGGAAAGCTCAAGTCCGAACTCGGTTTCCAGGGTTTTGTCATGTCCGACTGGTTTGCCCAGGGAAGTGGAGTGTCCAACGCTCTGGCTGGAATGGATCTGAGCATGCCTGGTACTGATGCTGACAAGGATAAAACTGTCTTCTGGGGTGAAGAACTTACTCGAATGGTGGCCAATGGAACTCTTCCTGAGTCTCGTCTTGACGATATGGTGCTTCGAATCCTCACGCCTCTCATCTACTTTGGAATCGACGGCAGAACTCCTAACTTTGCCTCTTTTGTCAATACCACCGTGGGAAGTCCTTATCCAGCTGCCAAGAACCCCAAACAGGTCAAGGACGAGATTGTTAATTACCACATTGATGTCAGAGACCAGTTTGCTGCCAATGTCGCCCTTGAGAGTGCTCGAGGAGCTATTGTTCTTATGTTCAACCACGGTGTCCTGCCTCTCAAGGAAGTTGACACTGTTGGCGTCTTTGGAGTCGGCTCTAGACTTGGACCCAACGGAGCAGTCTGTGGAGAAAACATGCAGTGCTCTGATGGAGCTCTCATTGAAGGCTGGGGAAGCGGAACCTCTTACCCCACGGAGTACGAGAGTCCCTATGAAGCTCTGCACAAGAAGGCCAGTCTTTCGGGTGTTAAGGTGACCGGAACTACCGAGTCTTGGGATTTGAGACTGCCTGTCGAGCTTGCTGGAAAGACTGATGTCAACATTGTCTATGTTCTTGCCAACTCTGGAGAGTCGACTGCCAGTGTTGATGGCAACATTGGAGACCGAAATAATGTGAGTCTGTGGCACAACGGTGATGAACTCATCAAGGCTGTTGCTGACCAGGGCCCGACTGTGGTTGTGGTCACTACTGTGGGCCAGGTCGACATGAACGCTTGGCTCTACCATCCCAACGTTAGTGCCGTTCTTCTGACTGCTCCTGCTGGTGATTACGGAGGAAAGGCCATGGCTGATGTTCTCTTTGGAGAAGTCAACCCCTCTGGTAAACTTCCCTACACTCTTGCTCACAACATTTCGGAGTACATTCCTATCGTAAAGGATATCCCTGCTGATGGAGCTCCTCAGTCTGACTTTGTCGAAGGCATCTACCTGGACTACAAGTGGTACGATAAGAATGACAAGAAGCCTCTCTATGAGTTTGGATGGGGTCTTTCTTACACCAACTACACCTTCACTGACCTCAATCTCGATATCAAGGAGATCTCTGAGTTTCTTCCTCCTCGTCCTGCTCCTCTCTCTGTCTCAAAGCCTCGAAACAGACCCATCGAGATTTCTGATCTCTACGTTCCCCAGGGTTTTGAGATGATTGATGGACTCGTATACCCCTGGATTGTCAACTCCAGTGCTCCTCTTGCTGACCCTCAGGATCAGTATTCCTTTGCTAATGGAGCTGGACACGTGAGTGACTCTTCTGGCGGAGTTGGAGGACACCCCTGGCTGTGGTCCAACGCCATTACTGTCACTCACAACACCACCAACATTGGAAAGGTCGCTGGACGAGTTGTTTCCCAGCTTTACATTGCTTTCCCGGACACTTGTGTCGATGTTCCTCCTATCCAGCTTCGAGGCTTTGACAAGTCCAGGATGCTGAACCCCGGAGAGTCGCAGACGACTGAGTACAACATCAACTGGCGAGATCTGGCCATCTGGGACGTGGAACTGCAGAGCTGGAGAGTCCAGAGAGGCGAGTACACCATCTACGTTGGTCATTCCAGTCGAGTTCTGGATGTCAGCGGAACTTTTGTTCTTGAGTAGAGTACCGGTATTGTAATTATATACGGGCTCATGTCCATGTAGAAGTAACAGTTGTATCCCCAATATTCATCACCTCTTTGTACTTGCAGCTATCGTACAGCCATCTTCGTTGCTTCTTAAATATCTATTATGCATCCCAGTCCTTCGCTTATATACCCTTTCTCTAGTTCTTTCTCTTCATCTCGACGGCCCGCTTGTATGGTGGGCAAGTAGGGCTCTGAACAGGGTCCAGACTGACCCGAACGCCGTCTCCACTTGGCAGAGTGTAAGTGGCATCGGAGTCGTACTCAGAAAGATCTCCACAGGCCACAAAAGGAGCAACCACCCGCTCGGAAACAGGCAGAGGCAGCTCCTTGTTCACCATGACTCCAGTAGCCAAATCAGGCGACCATCCCTCTCGAGGCTTGTATCCCTGGCACACAATGAACGACTCGAGAGAAGAACCTCGCGAAGATCGAGGCTTGGCGCACGTGACCTGCTCGAACAGCAGACCCAGCTGGAAGTACATGAGATCAATGTCTCGGCCTCGGAAAATCTTGGCCACAAAGTTTCCTCCGGGTCTCAGCAGCTGTGTGGTCAGCTGAAGCGCAGACAGAATCAGCTGTGCCTGTGTGTATTCGTCGAGATCATGCAGACCAGTGACGTCAGGAGCGCCGTCAGAGCACACAAAGTCGGCCGGCTCGCCTCCAAACTCGTCCAGAATCATCTTGAGAGTCTGGGGATGTGTGATATCGGCCTGGATAGTGGTAACTCCGGCAATGGGGGCCATGGGCTGCAGATCAACAGACACAATCTTGGCCTTCTCCATGGTGGACGATTTTTGGGCGGCAGAAGTCTCGCCAGTGACCACCTTGCCTCCGAAAGTCGAGCCAGCCACAGTCTTGCCGCTACCGGCTTCCAAACCCCGTTTTTCAAACAGCTCTCTGCTCAGCACCTGACTCCAGGATCCCGGAGCAGCACACAGATCGACCACTCGCTGAACGCCGTCGAAAAGATGAAACTGCTGGTCCAGCTGCAGCAGTTTGAAGGCGGACCGCGCTCGCCAGCCCTCCTCCTTGGCTTTTCGGTAGTAGATATCTCGCTTGTCCTTGCTGCTTTTGCCCATCTTGGTCGAGTGATGTAAGTGAAAAATGAAAAAGCTTATCTGAAAAAAATGGCGATGGTGGTGAAAAAGTAGTAGGAGGTTGGTGGGGGGTTGGGGTGAGATGTTGAGCTTCTGGCTGTATCAGTGTCGTCACTGAATTTGTCTTACTCGAATAAAATGTTTTGCGTGCTTTCTCCTATTGTATTTGTGAAGATATGAATAGGTGAAGGGCTGGTAGTTTAGTTGAAGAGAGAATTGTTCCAGTTGAACATTAGTGAGAATTTTAGTTGAAACTTGAAAACTCTGAAACTGAGCTCAAAAAAAGAGTAAAAACACAGGGCACATTTAGTGGTAACGACCATCACAAAATCGTTGTTCCTAGCGTCTGCCACCATTCTGTTCCCCACTAAATCCCACTATCGAATTATAATGGAGCATTTGTCATTATGCATTAAGTTCTGAGAGAGTAGTGCGGGGAGGATATAGATACTCAGTAAAATGAGCGAAATTAAAGGGAATGTGAAAATAAATACATGGCCTTGTTTTCGGAGTTTCTCTCGGCTTATTTATACACTTCTTGCAGCTTTTTCCCCCACATCTCACATACTTATCTAGCTCCCTCTTCTCTCCGATAACCAGACTCGCAGTTATCCACTTGTAAACCTAAACCACCTTGAAACATCACCACTGTGCAAATTACTTTTTCCTCACGAATTCACACAAACACACAATGCTGCGACAACTGATGACCCCCCGGCTGTTTGCCGCCCGACCCGCGCTCATGCGACCCTTCTCCACCACCCAGATTGCCCGAAACGCCTCGTGGCGACGGCCAAACGAGCTCAACGACTACGAGCGGCAACTCAGCCAGATGCTGACTGACGAGTTCAAGCCCGTGAGTCTGGACGTCCGAGACATCTCCGGCGGCTGCGGCTCCATGTTTGCCATCCAGATTGTGTCCGACAAGTTCAAGGGCATCCCCATGGTCAAGCAGCACCGACTGGTGAACGCTCTGCTGGCCGATGAGATCAAGCAGTGGCACGGTCTGCAGCTGGTCACCAAGGCTGCTTAAAGATGAGAAAACGAATATGAGAGTTAGACAGGTGACAAGCCTGAGATGAGGATATGTATATAGTCAAGGTATGGTACGTATGTGGTGTGTGCAGTAGAGCAACTTCAAGTGAGGCTGTCTTAGATAGTGGAGTAGAGCAACTTCAAGTGAGGCTGTCTTAGATAGTACAAATATGTAGACATGTTGATGCTTCATAGCGATTAGTTATGTCTGATTCTTGGTTTCTAATACCAAATGCTACATTCAATTCCATTCATAATTTTATTCGTTCCATAGTATACCGTATCCGTTACCCATTTCCCTCCTATCATAACCCATCGTCTAAATAACATCGTCGTCACTATCACTGTCTTCAGCCGCCTCGCCGAGTTCCTTGAAACTGGCGTACGAGAGCATGATGAAGGCTCCGATGATAATCAGACCTCCAATAACGCCTCCGGTGCCGATAGGCGTGTCGAACAGAAGCCAGTCGACAATGGCCACCAGGAAAATGGTAAGTAGCGCAGCTACCGATCCGATAACGGGCGACGTGAGAGCCATGAGGATGAGGAAGGCGCCCGAGAAGATGGCGTTGGAGGCAATGTTGGCAATCATCACGCCTGTTGCTGATCCGTGGGGCAGCTCAAACGGCTCCAGGCCTGTCCAGTGAAGAATAGGAAGCAGCAGCCACAGAAACAGCAGGGTACAGAGACCGATGCAGAAGGCCACGACGTTGGCAAAGGCAGCCTGGCGTCGAGGAGAAATGGTGTTTGGAGGACAAGCCAGCTTCTTGTACATGACTTCGTAGAGACCGTACAGAATGGCTCCCACTCCGATAATGAGGTTACCAAGACCTCTGTGGGGGTACGAGACCTCGCCCTCGCCCTCGTTGGTGTCCCAGTAAGACACAATAAGCACACCAATGATAGCCACGACTACACTGACGACCTTTGCAGGCTTCAGAGACTCGCCAAGCATGGGCACTGAAAAGGCGTAGGCAAAGAAGGCCGAGCAGTTGTAGATGGCAGTCAAATCACTGGGAGTGGTAAGGTTGACGGCAATATACCACGACGATCCAGCGAAGGACAGAGCCACAAACAGCCAAAAGGAGGTGACCATGATATACTTCAGGGGGTGCTGACCGGAAAAGTCGCCTGCGTGCTCCTGGGTAGCTCGAGCCGTGTTCAACACCAGCTCATACTGTCTTCGCAGAAAGACTCTCCACGGGGTCTTCCATCGCTTGAACACCTTGATGAACAGCAGCTGTAATGGTAACAAGAAGACCCAGGCAGAATGTGTCAGATACAGCATGAAGATGGGCTTTTTGTACTGCAGATTATGAGCAACGTAGCCCGCGGTCTCGGTCTGAGCCACAAACGCAATCAAACTGACCACTAACGAAATTCCAGCATACAGATATCGCTTGTCGGGTTTGGTTTCCGACTTGAAACTGTGCGAGGGCCGTCGATGTTGAGACGAGTTGGAGTTTTCACGTGTGTCGTAGTCATGGTCGTGCAGATCACGTGAATCGCGCCCGCCTTGCTCGAGAAATCCGTCTCGTTCACTCATTTTTCAAATATAGCGAATTCTCGGAGACCGAAAGATAGCTATTGCACGTTTCATTCAGAGAGAAGGACGCACGCTGCACACCTAGTAAACCCTAACCCGAAGGGTTTAATGTCGTGTCAAACTGGGCTTGGGGAGTTTGTGGTTTCGGTGGAACGGTCACGTGATTTGGGGGTCTCTGTCCACGTGATTTGGGGATACGGCTATGGCCGATCTTTTCGCTAACTCCATTGTCTTATCTGGACTGGTCAAGTCTACCCTTAAGCGAAAACCTTAATTCCCGAGGAAAGTTGCGGTTGAGTTTCTGGGGAGGACAGCACAGGTTATGAGTGGAAAGGGGGGGGGGATGTTGGAATTTGGTCACGTGCTATGTGGGTGAGAATGTGTTATATCCAGGGTTTGTGAGTGTTATCGCTTGCATATGGGTCTTCTTTTTCTGTGTCTCTATGAACAGCCCAAATAGGATGTGTAATTGGGACTGGAGATGTCTTTGCACTGAAGGTGTGTTTTTTGATGACCACAGTGAGCCCCTTATGAAAGGTCAAATGGAGTGAAAGAGGTGATTTCTGGTGTTGAAACACAAGGGAGAGTTGCAGATGAGACTGACCAAGTCTTTATTCCTCAGTTTTCATCTCTCAGACCTTGGTTTCTATAGTCAACCCAGTGTACAAGTACAAGTAGAGAAGACATGAATCTACTTGAAGGTATAGAACGCGAAAATAATAGGTAGAGAGTTGGTCAGAGTTGGTCAGAGCTGGTTAAACATGCGTTTTAATGCTTCTGAAGCAACAAATCTCTTGAAAATGGCGTTAACACTCGTTTTCTAGTCATTCTTTGTCCACCCTAAAAATCTAACTGAACTGTCAACTAAAACTGGATCACTCAACAAATGCTAACCAATTTCAAGACACTATGAGCACTCCAGTGGGATCACCTGCAAGAAACGAAAAGCAGGGTGGAATAGGCAAAACTAGAAGAAATCACCTCTCACAACTTGTACTTACATTACATTCCACGTTTTTACACCATTCAATACCTCTCATCTCTTCCAACCAAGCAACCCATAAGATAGACGAGATCTGTTAGTTGCTTAGCACAAGTCACACCAGAGACATCACTCCAAGTTGGCCAAAAATGGTCCAAAAAAGAGTCCAAAAGCAACCCCAGACTCAGCACTCTCACGTGACCAATAATCTACCCTCGCATTTTCACTTGTCACGTGACCACACCCTTCCACTCGTGCCCCATACCTCCCTCCATACATTAACATTAAGCTTTTCGGGTTACCCTCTCTTGGTGAAAAAAAGCTGCGTGTGCCATTCTATGTGGTGAAAAAGTTACTACGATCTGTAACACCTAACACCACACCATCATGACTGTGGAAGATTACGCGGACATCGACTTTTCGGATCTGGAGGAGAAGTACGCCGTCAACGCCGACGAGGGCTTCGAGTCCTTCATTGTCGTCGACGGAGCTCCCCTGATTCCTCAGGCCAAGCAGGCTGCTCTGGCCAACGTGATGAAGAAGTTCTTTGGCGCGGTTGGAAAGATCAAGGAGGACGGCATTTTCATTCCCTTCGACGAGGCCACCGGCAAGTCGACCGGCTTTGTGTTCATTGAGTACGAGACCGGCGAGATGGCTGCTGCGGCCGTCAAGTCGTTCCACAACAAGCAGTTTGACAAGAACCACAAGCTGCTGGTCAACAAGCTGTCCGAGGTGGAGAAGTACGGCATGCAGTACGACCAGCTGAGCGCCGAGCCCTTTGTTGAGCCCGAGTCCGAGCCTTTTGTCGAGCAGGGCCATCTGCGAAGCTGGCTCATGGACCCCCAGGGCCGAGATCAGTTTGTTCTGCACCGAGGAGACACCGTTGGAGTCTTCTGGAACAAGAAGGGTGACACTCTCGAGGCCGATGTCGACCGAGAGCGATGGACCGAGACCCAGGTCTACTGGTCCCCCACCGGTACCTACCTGGTGTCCACTCACACCCAGGGAGTTCAGCTGTGGGGTGGTCCCGACTGGGCTCCTCCCATCTGCAAGTTCCAGCACCCCAACGTCAAGATGGTGCAGTTTTCGCCCTGCGAGAAGTTCCTGGTGACCTGGTCCAACGTGCCTCTGGTGCTGCCCGACGACGAGGAGAAGCGAAAGAACATTCCCTTTGGTCCTGCCGACGAGGGCAAGCAGATCATTGTGTGGAACCTCGAGACCCGACTCCCCGTGCGAACCTTCGCCATGCCCCCGGAGAAGAAGGGCGCCTCCATGTCCTGGCCCATTCTCAAGTTCTCTCCCGACGACAAGTACGCTGCCCGTATGATCCCCGGAGAGCAGCTGTCCATCTACGAGACCGAGACCATGTCCCTGCTGGACAAGAAGTCCGTCAAGGCCCCCGGCATTGTCGACTTTGAGTGGGCCCCCGCTCTGGTGAACCTCGAGGGCCGACAAAAGACCGCCACCGAGTCGGTGCTGTGCTACTGGACCCCCGAGATTGGCAACCAGACCGCCCGTGTGGTGCTCATGAAGGCCTCCAACAAGGAGGTGCTGCGAACCCGAAACCTGTTCAACGTGGCCGACTGCAAGATCCACTGGCAGGACCAGGGCCGATTCCTGTGCGTCAAGGTCGACCGACACACCAAGTCCAAGAAGTCGACCTTCACCAACCTGGAGTTCTTCCGGCTGTGCGAGCGAGGCGTGCCTGTCGAGGTCATGGAGCTCAAGGACACGGTCACCAACCTGGCCTGGGAGCCCCACGGAGACCGGTTCGTGACCATCTCCAACTCGGACTCCACCACCAACTACGACGGCCCCCTGCCCGCCAACCGACACACTCTGTCGTTCTACGCTCTCGAGCGACACAAGGGCGCCCAGGGCACCTGGAAGCTCATCAAGGCGTTCGACAAGAAGAACTGCAACTCGCTCTTCTGGTCGCCCAACGGCCGATTCCTCATCACCGTCATGATCGAGGGCTCCAACTCCATCGACCTCGACTTCTGGGACATGGACTACGAGGGCGACCGAAAGCACGGCGACAAGGACCTGCCTGCCAACCTGCACTTCCTGGGCTCGTCCGAGCACTACGGTATCTCTGCTCTCGAGTGGGACCCCTCTGGACGATTTGTGGCCACCTGGTCTTCGTACTGGAGACACCACACCGAAAACGGATACAAGATCTGGGACTTCCGAGGCCAGCTGCAGCGAGAAGAGTCGATCGACCGATTCAAGCACTTTGCCTGGAGACCCCGACCCCCCACTCTGCTGTCCAAGCAGCAGAAGAAGGACATCCGAAACAACCTGGAGGAGTACTCTCGAAAGTTCGAGGAGATCGACGCCATGGAGGCCTCCGAGGCTTCTCGAGAGCTCATCATGCTGCGAAAGCGACTGCTCGAGGAGTGGACCGCCTGGAGAGCCCAGACTGACAAGAAGCTCGAGGACCTGGGTCTTGTCAAGCCCGAGCCTGCCGAGTCTGAGTACACCACCATTGAGGAGATTAAGGAGGTTGTTGTTGAGGATAAGGAGGAGGTCTGCGAGTAATTGCAGACAACTAAAAGCACGAGTCGAGCATAGCCAAGAGCGTGACATGTTGCGGGTACCATACTCGCGACTATTAGCAAATAGTATTTACTAATAAAAGTTATGATGTTACAATAGCAAGAGTAGATGAAGTAAAGTAGGAATTGAAGAGTGACTGTACTTGTAGCTCTCTCTAAGAAGTAAATCTTTTGAAATCAATCTTCACCAGTGTTTTCATGTCTGGTTGAAGCTCACTCCAGATCAAGGCTCAACGCCTCATGTTTCACTTTTATGTTACGAGTCTATATGTTAGAGGGAATAAAGAGCGCAGACTTCTTTCGACTTTTCTATATTCCAACTCTCTTCAAATTGACACATCTTCCACAAAAATCCATTGACCCAGTGGGTACACATCTTGTATTCTTTCACTGCATCTCCATCGCTTCACGATCTAAACTCTGTTTGATTTTTTTGATCAACACTTTCACCAAACACCATGAGCAAACGAAGCGGATCAGGAGACGCCAATAAGCGAAACAAAAAGGCCCGGTACCTGCCTGGAGCCATCAAGAATGTGGAGCCCCGGTACCAGGGCGTTTACGTCAGTTATACTCGAGGCAAGGAGAACATGGCCAAGAACGAGGTCCGACTGATGATGAACGAGTGGTGTGACAAGCTGTACGGCACCACTGTTGTTGAGAATGACGACGAGGACGGAGACGATATCGAGGACATTGACGATATCGACAAGGCCATGGCTGCCGAGGTTGCTGCCATGAAAGATACCAAGAAGGATCTCATCACTCCCCTGCCATTGGGCTGTGAATGCATGCTGTTTGTGCGAACTCGAAAGCCCGTGAAGCCCGTGGAGTTTGTCGAGGCCATTTGTCAGGGCGTCAAGGACACTGGAAAGAAGTCTACCCGATTCGTGCAGCGTCTGACCCCCGTCACTCTGACCTGCAGTGCTAGCAAGCCTGAGCTGGCGAAGCTCTCTGATATCGTTCTGGGTCCCGTTTTCCACCAGAAGGAGGGCCAGAAACCGCTCAAGTACGCCATTAGACCCACCCTGCGAAACTTTGACGGCATGAATCGAGACGAGGTCATCCAGACTGTCGCTTCTCGAGTGGGTCTGGAGCATGGACACTCCGTCGATCTCAAGAACTACGACAAGCTCATTTTGGTCGACTGTTTCAAGGCCTCGATTGGAATGGCTGTTGTGGGAAATGCCGAGGAGTACGAGGGACTGGCTCGATTCAACATTGAACAGCTGTGGGAAAGACACAACGAGGCCGAACAGGGCGCCAGTCGAGTAAACAAGACTGACGAGACTGTCAAGGACATTGAGGAACAGGCCGAGAAGGCTGTTCAGACCGAGGAAGCCAAGGAGATTGAAGAGAAGGCTGAGAAGGCCATCAACGAGCTCGATGAGCTGAAAAAGGGCAAGAAGGAGCTGGAGGAGGACAAGCACAAGACTGAGAACACTGTTGAGAAGCTGGAAAAGGACGCTGAGAAGAAGGTGCTCGACAGCGAAGTTGACGAGGTGGTCAACGAGGCTAAGAAGGTCCGAGAGGAGGTCCGAGACCTTAAGAAGGCCGAGACTGAGTAGTTGTATTTAGTATTTATGTATTATGACCAGAGATGAGTGAAAATGTAAGACTCAGAAAACAATAGTTCCGGTACATACAGTACTCCATGAAGAGTGTTTCACAGTTGTATCTACCCCAATAACCCTCTCCTACATCTACGAGTACTCGTACTTTCCTCATATTACTACGTTCGGGCGTATATTTCATGCAATATATTTCATTATTCATAAGGTGTCAGATCTAAAAAGCTGGCACATGCAAAAGACTGTTAGTAGCGATGTTGTTGTTGGTTTTGGTGTGTTTCATGCTCCTCCTTCCATCTCTCTTACTGGGTGTCGCTGACAAGCGCCTCGGCAAGAGACTCAAAAACAGAGGAGGTAAGAACCTGACGAATGCTGGCCCGCTCCATAGGATCCACGGTCAGACACTTCTCCAGAAGCTCGACCCAGTCGTCATCGTCATCTCCAAGCTTGCTCTTGAGCAACTCTCGGTCCCACTGAGCGTTCTGGATCAGACCCCGAAGCTTGGGAACAAAAGAGTGAGTGAAGGGCAAGTTGCCCACCAAAAGAGCGTAAACCACCACTCCAAACGACCAAATGTCGACAGAGGGATGATAGATGGGCTCAGAAGTGGAAAGCAGCTCGGGGGCAGCGTAGGGAAGCGAGCCCAGGTTGTCTCGCTTCACAGATCCACCCTGAGAAGAGGGAGTGGAAGGCACAGGAGTGGCAGTGCCGTTAGCAGTGGTAGTTCCTCCTCGGAGGGTAGAGGAGTAGGTAGAGGGACCGATAGGTCGGTTCTGTCGTCGAGAGTTCTCGTGCTCCTCCTGGTTGATGTAATCGGACATGCCGAAGTCACAGACAAGCAGGTTGTACGAGCCATCATCCTGGGGGTCCAGAAGACAGTTCTCGAGCTTGATGTCTCGATGAACAATGTGCATGGACTCATGCAGGTAGGACATGGCACAGGCAAGCTGGAAGGCGTACTGTCGAGCAGTCTCCGCATCAATGCCCTGTCGGTTATGCTTGACCAGGTCAAACAAAGTGCCGCCCATAATCTTCGAGGTGAAGCAGTAGATGGCCCGGTTGTCCTCGTACACGTACTCCAGGTCCAGCACGTTGGGGTGTCGCAGCATGCGCCAGATGTTCACCTCCTGCAGCATCTGCAGATGCTCCTCGGAGACAATTACGCTGGTGTCCGCAATGCTTCCCACAGAGTTGGAGTTTCGTCTGGAGTTGAAGGCAGAAGAGTCAGCGGAGGCAGACTCCATGCCCGAAAGATCAGACTCACTGGTTCGAGCAGCCAGCTGGGCAGTCTTCTTGACCACCTTGCAGGCCTTGGTCTTGTTGGGTTCTCCTCCTCGAAGCGACTTGCAGTCGGCCTCGTAAACGTCGGAGAAGCCTCCGTAGCCAATCTTCTGGCCCAGAGTGTACCGTCCAATCTCCTCTCCGGTGAGAGCGTCGGCAGTCAGAGAAAACTCTGCGTTGCCGGTGGGGGTTCCGGCCACCATTCCCTCAGGCTGGCTACCCAGGGTAGTCATGTTGCCCATGTTCACGGAGGCAGACCGAGAGACGGAGGGCGAGGAGAACTTGGCAAGAAAGTTCTGTGCAGGAGAGGAGGCTGCAGAAGAGGCAGAGTCCTGGTTCGAGGTCAGCAGGGTGTTGTTTCGAGAACGTCTCTTGGAGAAGGGGATGGCGGGAGGGGGTCCCACCGAGCCGCCATAAGAGTTCTGGCCAAACGACTGCGGTGAAAACAGCGAGTTGGCAACCGTGTCGTCCTTGTGCGAGATGGACATGGGCGAAGAGACGGTGTTGAGCGGCGACATTTGCATTTCGGCAATGGCAGAGCGCAGCTTCTTTCGGGTGCTGAAGGGCAGGGACTTCCAGTCCACAGAAGCGGCGGCAGAGGCGGCCAGGTCCACAGACGACGAGCCTGTGCTGGAGTTGTTGAAGTCTCCAGTGTCCGAACGTCTGGGAGAAGCCACGGAAGCCGGTCCCGAAATGTTGGACGAGTTGTTTGTGTCACTCTTGTTTTCCTCCTGCTGCTGGGTGAAGTCCATGCCGGGGACATACTCATCCGACTCTCCAAAGGGCACCCGCTCTCGAAAGGTGTAGTCACTGTCTCTGTAGGACTTGGACAGCGTCTGGGATAGCTTTGAGAAGTGGCCCTTTCTGTCTCCTCCAAGCACGTCTACGGGCTGAGGGTGTTCCTCGGTGGTTGTCAGCTTGTTGAAGGTGTTGGTCTTGGCGGCGAATCTCGAAGTGTACTGGCAGGGCTTCTGTGGCGACTGTGCGTCCGAGTTGGCCATGGCCACGTCTGTGTCGTTCTCATCGTCGGTCTGGGGCTCCGCTGGTGGCGAGTTGAGCTGCATGGGCGAGTCGCACTCGAAGCCCTTGGCCACGGTCATGACATCGCCGGTGTTGCGAGTGATGCTGGTGGTGGGACCTCCTTTTCCTGGAAATAGAAAGTCTTCCATTGTGATGTTAGCGGTGTAGCGAAGTTGTGTGTTCTTGGGGTGTACTCTTGTCGGGTTCTTGTTCTTGTTCGTTGCTTGTCTTTGTGGTTCTGAGAGTCTTTCAATGGTATCTTTTTGGGTGTATCAAGAGTAAGGTGGAGCAGATGAAGAGTGAAATGGTCTGTAGTTTTATTTCATGTCCGCCGCAGTAGCTTTGTGTTTCACACCACCTCTTTCTCAGCTTAGGCTTAACACTAACACACCATACGGGACCCAAAAACACACCTTTCCCGCACCTCCGGATCATTGTCTGGAAACTCTATATATAGTGCACCGCAGCTTTGGTGCACCCATTATTCCGCCCCCGAAAGGGCAAGAGGCAACATAGAACATCCTCCCCTCCTCCACCACTCGCTTAAGCCCTTACGTTATCTCACGTCCTATCCCTTGGCTGTCATTTTTTTTTACCCCTCATGCTAAGGTGGTGGGAAGTGTCTCTATTCCTTTACCTTAATCCCAGGGCTCAGGTTTCTTTGGCTTTCGAGTCTTTGTCTGACCCGCATCACTGGGCTTGTCTATCTCATGCGGGGCGACCAATCATCTGGCGCAATGTGCTTACCTCATCCTCCCAAAGGACCGAGAAAAAGAAACCTTGGACGTAAAATCGCGACCCCAAACTCTAACATGGTGACCTGGGAAAATTTCTCCCAAATTTTATCTCACCAATGCTGCAGAAGCCGAGGTGGAAGGGAGCGACCCGCATGTGATCGTATTCTAAACTGCCCCGGCATGGTAGTTGGTGTGTTTGGCGGGCTCTCCGTTTTTCGCCAACACTTTCCGCACTGTTTTTCCGTTCTCCGCAGCGCATGTTTTTGCCTTTATTTTACCCTTCAATATCACCACGCTCCTCTTTCTATCTCGCATGTTTAGTGCTGCCCAGCCCGGAACTTGGTCATCTTACCTTTTAGAATTTGAACTGTCTGAGTCTAAAAAACAGCCCACCGCAAGCGACAGAAAAGCCCTGGAACTCTGCAAATAACCTCGCGAAAATGCTCATGTGGTCCGGTCACGTGGAGTCTCCAGAGACACTCCACGCTCGCCGGAAAATTAGACAACAATTGCGGACATATAGGCCGATACGACTGCTCGCATTCAGTTTCCCCGCTCGCTCAGAAAGTGTCTGAGGCACCAGTCATGTGACAGGAATAAGACGCACGGTGGTTCCCCTCTTATTACCAAAGAGACTAAACATGACGTCACCCAAAGGTACAGTACGGATACAAGTATCCACACCTCACGCACGCTAGAACAACTAAACAAGTGAATGTCGAGTCGTTGCACTACGAGTACGCACTCGTACTTGTGGTGCACCGAGGATGATGTCATTGAGCAGGTAGAGCATACTGTATAGAACAGGCGCACACAATTACGAGCAAGAACAACTCATGGCTACAAGTACGGAGTACTCTCATTTCTAAAGGCGCTTACAGCTACCATGCCTGGTCATGCCTGCTTATTTCCTAGGTAAATCAACCTCTGAGTAGAATTCTGGGTAATAACCTAGAGCGGCCTCAAGGGCCTTCTGAGGAGTTGTTTTGGGCCTGAGGGGGTGAAAAAACAACATATTATTGCTGGAAACAAGCATAGCTGTCTGGAAGAATAATATCGGGTTTTTTGAACGCCCCTGAAAGAGCCTGAAAGGGTCGGTCTGACACTTTTGACACTTTTGGCAGATATTTCAGCCCCGTGTTGCCACACTGAAATTTAGCTTTGGCTAAAGTGGTCTCGGAAAAGACCGTTTACAGACCAGACGGCTATAGACGCTCAGGTGTTTCGGGTAAACTTAGTGGTTTGGGTGCGGCTGGAAAAACAGCGGAAATAAGCGGAAATACGGAATATGTCGGGTTCGAGCAGAGAATCTGGATTCAAGGGGAGGATGAATACTGTTCGACCTTCTTCCCGGATCTATGCCTAGTTAGAGTGGTCTTACTGTTAGACTCACGGCAAGTGCTACAAGCTCTTAGACTGGAGTATGTTAGCTGAATTGGAGCCATGGAAATGGGGCAGGGAGGACCAGTGACGCCACCTTCTTCTCTGCCTCTCACAAGTATTAACACTTGGATTGCTACTGCTACTGCGGCTGCTTGTACATTGAATCACTCAACTACAAGTAGATGATCCAACCTTGCTCACGAGACTCTGGAACAAGCATGACTCTGTTCCATGTTTGTTCAGAGTGGCCTAACCGTGTCTTGAAATGAAGTGTCTATGTCTCAGATCCAGATCAGTCTAGTTTCAGTGGTCTGGTGATCTGCAGTGGCTGAATGGCCATACGTTGAACGCCCCATCCCACGGGTAGCAGCATCATCTGGCACAGATGAAGTTCTTGTGCAGTAAATATTCCTTACAGCACCTCCTGTGTTCTCTGCTTGTGGTCATTCCCATACATCCGTTTCGCGTTCGTATTTACATCAACACACTCCCACTCTCACCACCCTGAGGAGTAAGAGGGTGGAAACATGGATAGCGCACTTATACGAGTTTTAGTGGACTTCCAGCCGCCTTTGTGATTTCTTATGCCTCTACTTTAGATCAGCTTTCTTTGATTAGCTGGTCTAGTCGGTCTCTGATAGTGCTACGGGATCTAGATTGATCTGCCGGTACTGCTATATATATAAGCCCCACAACGTATGATCCAAGGTAAGCGAGATGAATGCTTGAAGCCAGGCTAGAATGCACGTGAAAGAGTATTTAGGCCAAGTATGGTCGTTAAACGACTTTCGATGCAAAGCACAACTCTGGCTACTGAACAGAGGGGTATAATAAAGTACCTCCAAAGCTTCAGTTCCTCTATGAAGCAACCTCCACGGCCTATTATTTTAAGCACTGAAACCCACACTTGCCCATGATACCTCTCTTGCATATATCAACACACCCCTCAAGCCTTGTCTCATCATCCCTTTTCCTGTTAACGTATCTATTAGCTATAATAAAGTAGTGTTGGTGTTGCTGAGCAGACACTAAAAGACACTAATGTAGTTGTTGATTCTGTCCTTTTGATTCTGGGCAATGCACTCTGCGATCCAGGTGATATTTCGCACCTCCTGCTCTCTGGTCTTGATCCAGGCCCAAATGGTGGAGTAGGTGAACTGCTGTGTGAAGGCCATCTTGCACATGTCCATCTCCCGCTTGTAAAAATGGTCGGCCAGCGACTTGTTGTCCGTGGTGTCAAACACGCCCTTGTAGTCGGACAGTCCGTCGATGATGGCTCGCACCTGCTCCACATCCTCGGCTCGAGACAGCGCCTCGGTTCCAACGGGGTACAGCTGGCCAAACTGGGGCATGAGCGACAGCCGGTCGGAGGACGACAGGCCGGAGCCAAACGAGTTGAGGGCAATGTTGATGGATCGTCGGTCGGCCTCAAAGTCCAGCAGCTGCTTCATGATCTCGTCAGAGGGGCTTGGCAGGGTCATGCTGAAGTTGTAGAAGTCCTCGAGGTATGCCTTGTACAGCCGGTTTCGGATGATTTCAATGTTGAGCTCATCCAGCTCGTGCACGCCGCCCTGGAAGCAGTCCTTGAAGTAGGGGGCCAGAGGAGTGTCGACAAGCACGGTATCGTAGAGAGACTCGACATCGGTGGCCACAGACAGAGTGGGCAGGGTGTCGAACCAACCGAGAGGATGGCATCGCTCCAGCATCTCGGTGTTATCTCGCTCGTGCAGAGCGCCGTTGATAAGCAGAGCAACGTTATCAATCATGTATCCGTAGGAAATGTAGTCCATGAACTTGGTCATGGGCTCCACGCTCTGGGCTCGCACGTATCGGAACTCGGCGATGAGCTTGGCTGCCGCCTTCTCCTGGATGGTGGATGTGGAGATGGGCGAGGGGATGTTGGCGAGGAAGTTGCCATACTCGGTCGACGACAGCTGGGTCTTGAAGTCCTCCAGCGAGTCGCACTGGGTGAGGTTGGTGTAGTTACTGGACTTGAGCAGACCAGACTGGTAGCCTCGAACGAGAGCTTCAACGTAGCCGCTGCGTTAGTACATATAGGAGACATGTCATGTTGGGGTAGGAGGTGGTCCTGATGTTCATAGGGTAATAGTAAGCGTGATAAATGTCAGAATCCGGTGACGTGGCCTATCAGTCATATCCGTTGCAATTGAATATCAATCGGAATCCTCCAGTAGCATCTGGATAATGTGACAATATCGAAATGAACACAGATACCATGTAATCAAGTCATGAACGATACAGCGGTCAAAAAGCCGTACAAATTTGCCTATTCACAGATAGCACCCATAATCGCCTCGGGAAGGCCTCCAAAACCCGCCAATCGCTTCCGTACTCACTTGTTGATGTTGAAATACAAGCCCTCCATTGCTGTGTAATGTCGACGAGTTACATGTGCGATTGTATGCAATAGGATCTCGGTAGGGTAACCAGGGGGAGCATTTTGGAATGGCAAAATGAGCGGAGAAACGAGAAAAAAACTGGATATATCGAGTTGCCCGGGTGATAATATTTGATCCATGATATTGTTTGTGCACTATTTTCCCTGTTTCACCCCCTTGGCAGTCGCGTCTTCATCACCAGAAATAGACTCTGGTCGACACGTACTCACCACCATGGTTTGGTGAACATTATCAGGAGCTTCTCAGAACAGGTTACAACACAACACAATTTACGACGGAGGTATCAAATTACAAGCAACAAAGGTAACAGACAAAACCCCGCTACTACACAATTGTATAAGGCCACGTCATCACATTCGTACACAATGGACCTTCTGTTTGATACCCTTACACAAGACCTGCTTCCTTCTGAAGCTGCTGTCATCAAAAACGACCCTGCCGCTGCCACATATCTCGAGACTTTGCGCCACTTGTCTGCAGGCGACGCGGGCGACGAGTTCGACAAGGAATACCAGTACCTGGAAACCTCATACGACAACAATGTCAAGACTCTGGCCACTTTGGCTGAGGGAGGACATAGACAGTTTCTGAGTGCTGCCAAGAACCTCAGTGGGTTCGAGAAGGAGTACAAATCATTCAGTGCTAGCTCCAATAAGGCTGCTGAGCTGAAAATCGACGCCGAGATCCCTGCCCAGGGTAACCAGAGAGACACCCCTGCTCTGTTGTTGAGAAATATCGATAAAGTGAGCGAGATTCTCGAGCTGCCTACTTTAACACGAGCTTGCGTGACTAACGGTCTCTATTCTGAGGCTCTGGATATTGTAGGACATGCCAAACTGCTGTCTTCTCGGTATCCCAACATCAAAATCATCCAGAAAGTGCTGCAGGAAGTGCTTTCTGTGCAGTCTCTACTTGTCAACGAACTGCTCGCGCAACTAACCAAAACCGTCAAACTGCCCCAGATAATCAAGACGGTGTCGTACCTGAAACGCCTGCCCCCTTTCAGCGACCTGCCTTCTTCCGCAGAGTCAAACAGAGCTCTTCACCAGGTTTTCTTTGCATCTCGAATCGCATACATCAAAAGCCAACTGGCAGATATTCCCCACAAGGACGCCAGTGACAAGTACCTCAAGCGGTACATCGAGATTGTACGAGAACACGCTTTTGCAACGATCACAAACTTCCGTCTGACATTCACAGACTCTGGAAACGAGTCAGCAGGCGAATTCCTTCGATGCATCATTCTTGAGCTGAGTCAGCAGCTGGACGAACATCTGCCAAATCTCAACGAGACTCAAACCGCCAACATTTGGCTGCAGCTTGCATACTGCTCGCAGTCGATGGGCAGAGTGGGTGGAGAGTTTGGCCAGGTTCTTATGGGACTGGTCAAGGACGAGAATGCCGAGAAGGAATGGTCTGCGGCTGTTGAGAAGCAGAAGGAGATTTCCATCAGTATTGCTTAGAAGGAGGTGTATAGAAATTGCATATTGTATACAGCATGGGGTGTGTAGGTTAATAGTGTCATGTTTTTGTGGCCTTTTAAATAAGGTAGTCAGGTAGTTTATGCCATAAAGTAGCCAGGTAGTTTATGCCATAAAGTAGCCAGGTAGTTTATGCCATAAAGTAGCCAGGTAGTTTATGCCATAAA